>JAGQAX010000008.1:1197327-1302327 GCA_019142605.1 Cephalopholis sonnerati
AACAAGTATAACAAAGAACTTTACTTAAACTGGCTGAAAATTGGCTGTTCCTGAACTCCACTGAAACACGTTCAATCTCTGGGATTTTTTTGCGGGTCGCTGTTTAGCGATATTGTGGCCAGAAGCATAAAAGGATCGACCCTGTGCAACCATTAAAAAAGTCTGTGTTACAATTTACCCCGCATTAGGAGGTTCCTCACACTCGTCTACATATGAATACCTAAGGAATATTTTATTTTAGTGAGTCGTGTGTAGCCTACAGTATGTTTTGGGCAAACATGAACTGGTTGCTGTGTTGCACAACAGGACTGAACTAATCTGATAGCCCAGCATCAACCTGAGTCAGCCAGGTAGTGAGAACTGCACAAAAGAGAGGCTAGGTTAATGTCTCACTATAGTCATTGGGCATTACAGTGTAAGCAAGAGAATGTGTCAGACTTATCAAGAAGTCCCTAGTTTGATGGATTATTTTAGATGTTAGCAATCATATGAGAAGAACTTGATCGAAATCACCACATAACCAGGTTTTCCACTATTACCACATGTGTTAATTCCACATACGGTATCTCACAAAAGTGAGTACACCCCTCACATTTCCACAACCATTTTATTATATCTTCTCAAGGGACAATACTATAGAAATGAAACTTGAATATAACTTAGAGTAGTCGGTGTACAGCTTGTATAGCAGTATAGATTTTCTGTCCTCTGAAAATAACTCAACACGCAGCCATTATTGTCTAAATAGCTGGCAACACAAGTGAGTACACTCAAAGTGAACATGTCCAAATTGTGCCCAAAGTGTCAATATTTTGTGTGAGCACCATTGTTATCTAGCACTGCCTTAATCCTCTTTGGCATGGAATTTACCAGGGCTGCACAGGTTGTTACGGGAATCCTCTTCCACTCCTCCATGATGACATCATGGAGCTGGTGGATGTTAGACAACTTGGGCTCCTCCACCGTCGGCTTGAGGATGCCCCACAGGTGCTCAGTTGGGTTTAGGTCTGGAGACATACTTGGCCACTCCATCACCTTCAACTTTAGCTTCCTCAGCAAGGCAGTTGTCATCTTGGAGGTGTGTTTGGGGTCGTTATCATGTTGGAAAACTGCCATGCGGCCCAATTTCCAAAGGGAGGGGATCATGCTCTGCTTCAGAAAGTTACAGTACATGTTGGAATTCATGGTTCCCTCAATGAACCGCAGCTCCCCAGTGCCGGCAGCACTCATGCAGCCCCAGACCATGACGCTACCACCACCATACTTGACTGTAGATAAGACACAATTATCTTGGTACTCCTCACCAGGGTGCCGCCACACATGCTGGACACCATCTGAGCCAAACAAGTTTATCATAGTCTCGTCAGACCACAGAACACGGTTCCAGTAATTCATGTTCTTGGACTGCTTGTCTTCAGCAAACTGGGCTTTCTTGTGAGCCAGCTTCAGAAGAGGCTTCCTTCTGGGATGATGGCCATGCAGATTGGCTTGATGCAGTGTGCGGCGTATGGTCTGAGCACTGACAGGCTGACCTCCTGCTTCTTCAACCTCAGCAGCAATGCTGGCAGCACTCAAGCGTCTGTTTTTTGAAGCCAACTTCTGGACATGATGCAGAGCACGAGGACTCAACTTATTTGGTCGACCATGGCGAGGCCTGTTCCAAGTGGAACCTGTCTTGGAAAACCACTGTATGACCTTGGCCACCGTGCTGTAGCTCAATTTCAGGGTGTGACCAATCTTCTTATAGCCTAGGCCATCTTCATGGAGAGCAACAATGCTATTTCTCACATACTCAGAGTGTTCTTTTCCATGAGGTGCCATGTTGAACATCCAGTGGCCAGTATGAGAGAACTGTACCCAAAGCACCAAATTTAACAGCTGTAATCCATGTCACACACATTTGCATGGTCCAGTCGAGCAGGCAAAAAATAAGAACATGATAAATAGGATAGGTGGCTTTGCATGTTTGAACAAAATGTACAGGTATCACTAGGGGCTGTGTGTTGAGCAATTTTCAGTGGATAGAAAATCTATACTGCCATACAAGCTGTACACTGACTACTCTTAGGTATATCCAAGTTTCATTTCTATAGTATTGTCCCTTGAGAAGATATAATAAAATGGTTGCTGAAATGTGAGGGGTGTACTCACTTTTGTGAGATACTGTATATGGAACCCCAAAAGTGTTAAAAACATAATAAGTAGGCCTAAAGAGTTAAGATGTTATGAAACAAATAACCATACAGGCAAAACATATTAAATAACCGGGAAAATTGTGAAATAATGATATATTTAAGCTCAGCTCATCATTGTGAGATGTTAAGTACATTTATTTTTTGCAGGTCAGTGTTTCACTATAAAGTCTTAATCTGACTGTCAAAATAAACAATAAAGAAGAGTCAGTTGCTCTGATATGATGAGTTTAAAGCCAAGATGGCATTATAAAATTTCTGAGCAAGATGTAGGCTAATAAATACTAATACAATTAGTTAGTAGTGTTTTTTTGTTTATACAAATAAAGAGTTCTCAGGCAACATACAACAGTGGAACCAGTGGCACTGAGTGGTATGAAATGTATTGCTTTGATTAGCAGTTTGATTATGTCATATGATTTTGCATACATTTGCTATATTTTGATAATGTCTAATTTCAACCATATAACCCTGCCCTAACTGTTTAAGTGACTGACCAAAACCACAGTGGCGGCACAGCGGTGAAGTGGGTAGCACTGTCGCATCACAGCAAGAGGGGTCCTGATTAGAACCCGGGGTGGGGGAGCCCTTCTGCATGGAGTCTTGCATGTTCTCCACATGTTGGTTTTCTCTAGGTTCTCCGGGTCATGCAGGTTGATTCGTGACTTTAAATTGGCCATAGATGTGACAGATTGTCTATAGTCTGGCAGGTGTCTTTGAGTACCATGAAAAGCACTCTATAAATAAATGTATCATTATTATTAAATGTTATTCTATGGCCTAATTTTATAAAAGTAATATTCATATGTCTTAAATAAACAATTTGATAGTATTTTCCATATTTGCTAGGAAAGATTTTGTGTGTAAAAAAAAACAAAACTGAAAGCCCGTACCACAGAGGCACCTGTCCCAAATGTACGCAGCTGAGTTCAGTGATTGAAGCAAATAAAAGTTTGGGCTGCCATATATGGTTGTTATGATCTGTAAATCCAGATTAAGATGACATGAACTACTTGGTGTGTTATGTGGCCTCACTGATATTAGTAAATTGTAATTTCCTAACAGCCTTGTAACTTTTATAAATACTTGCTATGTGTAACCTAGCCCCACAGTCTAGATGAAAACTTGACTGAGCTCAGCTCAGGGTTGGCCAAGGCCTGGATGATACTATTTTCTGAGACAGAGAGCCTGCACATATATCGATGTATAGAATTTTGTATTAAAGCAGGACAAGTAGGCATACCAACATTTACAAACATTTGGCTAGCACTGCAGCAACATGGACGTTTTAGAAGCAGTCTCATGCCATCATTATAGGCCACGTTCAGCCACAACTGGGCGTATACAACAGAGTGCAAAATGCTCTAAAAAGAGCTTTACATCTTTACATCAACTGAACACATGCTAAATTTGCAAGCAAGCACATTAGCTTGTGCATACAACTTGTGACATTGTAGATATCTCTATCATCAGATAAATTATTGACAGTATAATGATATTTAATGATATGATAATGATATCTAAATGATATTTAGATATTTAATCTCATTACACACTTTAAGAGCAACACCAGATAAAAATTATTCAGGAAACACTAATTTTCTGTCTTCTTTACTTCTAACTATCGTAATGTTGCTCTTCTTCACTTTATATTTGATGTCAAAGTGCCATATTCATAGCAAATTTTCAACAGCTGTTGTAGGCCGGCACTACATGGGCAGAAAACTACCAAATCATCTGCACACATTAGATGATTTATTAAAATATTGCTGACCATGCAGCCTGTGTTACATCCATTTAAAGGAGAAGTCCAGTATTTTGCACTTTGAGCCCCATTCCTGGGTTGTTTATGATGAAATAGAGTAAATCAAAATGGAAATCACAGTTTGCGATCACGATTTTTATGTCGGAACATCAAGGAACACCACTGACCACTCGGTGAGTTTCATGGCTTTGAAAACAAACTTTTAAGCTGGTTTTAGGACAGATTTACACATGGCTATAGACAGCATTGTTAAGCCAGGCAGGGGAAAGCCAAATTCTCTCAAATTGTCAGAGAAGGAGCAATCGTCAACATTTTGGTCTTAACCACTCTATTTCATCATAAACAACCCAGGAATGGGGCTCAAAGTGCAAAATAAAGGACTTACCCTTTAACTGTTGGGACAAGTCATCTATGTATACATTAAAAAGAAAAGGAGACAGAATGCCGCCTTGTCGAACTCCATTACTTACATAAAATGATTATGATGTAAAGCACCACCATCTAACCTGCATAGACTGATACCAGTAAAGAACAATTCCAGTTATCCCTTTAGGGACCCTTCTATGATGCAACTTCTCTAATAATTTCTTGTGATTGATGCGATCAAAAGCTTTTGAGGCATCTATAAAGCACATAAACACTGGAGTTCTGATAATTATATTTATCTAAAATTTCCTTTCAAGCAAAAATACACGTCAGTGCCATGTTTACATTTGAAACCAAACTGGTTGTCAGTGGTAGTGATGTATATTTCTAGCCTGTTCAGGAGGATTTTGTCCAGCACTTTAGATGTAATGCTTGCTAAAGGCCTATTGTCTTCCATGCTATTTAGTTTGCCAGCTTTGTCCTTAATAACAGGCACTAATGAAACAGAAAGGATGGAGTCAGGCAGAGCTCCATGAACTAAAAAAAACAGTCAGACAGCAAGCAAGGGGCCAAGTTTTTTGCCAGTATATTTTAGATGTTCAGCGGTTATCTTATCAGCTCCACATGATTTATTGTCATCTAAAGCCAAGACAGCAGAATGAACCTCTGCCATATCAAAAACGTCTTCGTCATAATCAATAATACCCACATCAAAAGTATTCCTTCCAATACAGTTAAACAGTTCACAATAATGTTTCTGCCACATCTGGGAGATTACATCTGAACCACTGGCTGTATCAACATTCTGGCAAGGACATTTTGCAATTGTTTATGGCTCTAATCTCTTTCCAGAAGTCATTATAATAATTATTTTGCAACTTTTTAGCCAATTAGTCAGATCTAATAGAATTTTCATCCCTTTTAATAAATCTAAGAGCGTATTTAAAATGTGCATTGGCCCGTTTCTTCTGTTCAAACAGAGGCGATTGTTTGTCTCTACCTGAGTCTACCCATGCTATAAATGTTGCTCTAGCTTCGGCATGGAGCTCTGCCACATACTCATTCCAGCCAGGTTTGATATTATAGGATATTAGGATACTATAGGAATTGTGCAAATTTGCAGGAAAGCCCAATCCCTCTTCTTTCCGCATTGCCAGTATAAAAACAAAATCAGGGAGTGCAGCAAATTGCCGCCTGCCTTCTTTTGTTTATACAGAATGCGCCTTTTTCGGGGCAATGGGGGTGAGCTAGTAACAGAACATGCAGCTCAGCGTGTGACGTAAACAGTGACATACCGAGGAAAGCCGCGGTTGGTCAATCCTTTGGCGATTCTCTGGTACATTGGCCCGTCCTTCACGTTCCCGTCATCTGACGGTTAATAGCCTCCTCATTAGCGAGGGCAAGGAGGGCGCGCAATTCTTTATCTCCCCAGTTGCTCATCTTCTGGTTTGCGTCTCCTTAGTGCTGCTACATTCTCATTCCTGCTATCAGCTGATTCCTGGTTTAAAGTCCACGCCAGCATAGACATATGTACGTAGGGTTGACTGCTGCTGCCGATTGGAGCGACGTGCCTACGCGGCGGCCATCTTGGTATAGTGCCGCTCGCTCAAACAGTGCATTACGTCTATAGAGGAAGAAGAAGAAGCTTTATTGTCACTGTAAAAAATACAGTGAAATTTCGTATGGTGCTCTCTTATAGCAGCTACAATGTCCTTGTCATAAAATAAACTGGGGGGGGGGGGGTCATGGTTCCTGTAGCAGTCTCTTCACAGCCATGGGGAAGAAGCTGTGTGTCAGTCTGTTGGTGCGGGCTCTCATGACTCTGAGTCTGCCAGAGGGAAGGCTGGTGAATAGAGAGTGTCCTGGGTGGGCGGGGTCATTCCGAATCTTTGTGGCCCGTCGGAGGAGACGGCTGGAATAGATCTCCTCCAGGCGTGGAAGTGGGGAGCCGATGATCCACTCAGCCGTCTTGATGACCTGCTGCAGTTGTTTCTTTTCAGATGCAGTGCAGCTGGCGTACCACACCGTACAGCCATAGGTGAGGACACTCTCTATTGTGCAGTGGTAGAAGTTTCTCAGCAGAGGTGGAGGGAGTTTGTTCCTCCTCAGTGTTCTCAGAAAGAAGAGACGCTGCTGGGCCTTTTTGATGATGTGGGTGGTGTTCACAGTCCAGCCCAGGTCCTCTGAGATGTGCAGGCCAAGAAACTTAAAGCTGGTGACCCGTTCCACTTCCTCCCCATTGATGCTCAGGCCTGAGTGCAGTGTGGTCCTCGACTTCCGGAAGTCAATAATGACTTCTTTTGTCTTCTTGGTGTTGAGGTTGAGGTGGTTGTCACTGCACCAGGCCGCCAGTGCTTGGACCTCCTCCCTGTACGGTGTCTCATAACCGTTGTTGATGAGCCCCACAACGGTTGTATCATCTGCAAATTTGATGAGGGTGTTGGAGCCGTGAGTAGCGACACAGTCATAAGTGTACAGTGTGTACAAGACTGGACTCAGCACACAGCCCTGAGGAACACCAGTATTGAGGACGACGGTGGAGGATGTGGAGGTACCCATTCTGGCATGTTGGGGTCTGTTAGTCAGGAAGTCCTTGATCCACAGACAGAGGGAGGTTCCAAGTTGTAGTGTCTGCAGTTTGTTGATGAGTCTGCTGGGGCTGATGGAGTTAAATGCCGAGCTGAAGTCAACAAACAGCATCCTGATATATGTGTTGGGGCTTTCAATGTGGCTGAGAGCGGTGTGGAAGGCGATGGAGATGGCGTCGTCTGTGGATCTGTTGGACCTGTAGGCGAACTGATGTTGATCAAAGCCAGGTGGGATGTGGGCCTTGACATGCTGTAACACCAGTCTCTCCATACATTTCATGATCACCGGTGTCAGGGCCACAGGACGGTAATCATTCAACCCTGTGATGGCAGAGGATTTGGGCACAGGGATTATGGTGGCAGTTTTCAGGCAGGTGGGGACTGTGGCTTGCTGCAGTGAATGGTTGAAGATGTTAGTGAATACTGCAGCAAGCTGGTGAGCACATGATTTCAGCACTCTCCCTGGTACTCCATCCGGTCCTGGTGCTTTCTTGGTGTCGATGCCATGCAGGACTTGCAGTACCTGATGTTGTTGGATGGTGGGGGGCTGGTCGTGCTCTGATAATGTCCGCTGTGTGTCCTCTGCCTGTCTGTTGTCCTCTTCAAAGCGGGAGAAAAAGGTGTTAAGCTGGTCTGGGAGAGAAGTGTCGGTGGAGGGGAGGGTGTTGTGGCATTGTTTGTAGTCAGTTATATTCTGTATGCCTTTCCACATGGAGCGGGGGTTGTTCTCCCTGAAGTTGGCCTCTATCTGCTCTCTGTACTTTGTTTTAGCAGCCTTGATGCTTCTGTTCAGGTCCGCTCTAGCCTTCCTGTAGGCTTCCCTGTCCCTTGACCTCAGTGCTGAATCCCTGGCCTGGAGTAGTGCTCTGATACTGGCGTTAAACCAGGGTTTTTGGTTGGGAAATGTTTTCACCTGTTTCCTTGATGTTACATTATCCATGCAGAAACCGATGTATGATAGTACAGAGGAGGTGTGGAGTTCAATGTCTGGGTCTTCAAAGAGCTCCCATATGGTGTCTTCAAAACAGTCCTGCAAGGAAAGTGTGGCCTCCTCAGTCCAGCACTGCACTGACTTGTACTGTGGCTTAGACCTGCAGATGAGGGGCTTGTAAGCTGGTGTCAGGAACAGGGAAAGATGGTCTGAGTGTCCGAGGTGGGGGGAGTGGCGGGCTCTGTAGGCTCCAGAGATGTTGGTGTAGACCTGGTCTAGTGTTCTGCCCTTCCTTGTTTGAATGTCAACATTCTTCAAACAATTTCCCCTTGGGGATCAATAAAGTATTTCTGATTCTGATTCTGATTCTGATTCTTGTAAAATCTGGGGAGCACAGCCTTTAAGTTGGTGTGATTAAAGTCTCCAGCCACAATGAAGAAGCCCTCTGGGTGTTTGTTTTGTTGCCTGGTGATGCTATCATGTAGCCTGCTCATAGCTACACTAGCATTAGCTCGCGGGTGGATATACACGGCAGTTACAAACACTTGGGTTATTTCCCTGGGCAAATAAAAAGGTCTGCACTTCAACATTAGAAACTCCAGGTCTGGACAGCAGTGTCTCTCAATGACGGCAGTGTCCGTGCACCAACTGTTGTTACTATAGACACACACACCTCCTCCCCTCCTCTTACTGGAGTCCGATGTGCGATCCGCCCGGAAGATCGTACGTCCTGCTAGCTCCACGGCTAGGTCCGGGATGTTTTCATGTAGCCAGGTCTCTGTTATCACCATGATACAGCTGTCTATCCGGCTGTTAACATCCCGTAGTTTCATCTCGTCCATCTTGTTAACCAGGGAGCGGACGCTGGCTAGAAAGACGCTTGGAACCGCTGGTTTGTGTGGAGCAGCAGTTAGCCTAGCTCTGATGCCGGCTCCTTTGCCTCGTTTCCGGCGTCTTTCGCAGCGCCACCGTCGCCTCCTTTCTGTCCGCTCTCGCCGGCGTATCCTCTCCGGGAACGAGTCGAACCCTTCTGGGGGGGGGTCCAGCCGGTCCAGTGTTGTTTTAGGCTTAAAAGTTCAGTTCAGGTGTAGGTCCTTCTCAGTGTGTAGCTGCTAACTGAAGAGGAGCACCGGGTCGCTGCGTCTACACGCGCCGCCATCTTAAAATGTGTGATATGCTTGCACTATAAAAGTGATCATAAATCGATCAATTGTCAACATATACACGCGGGTTGTTTGTTACAAACGTCAGACATGGAGGACAGACAGGCAGACATGAATAGAACAAAAGGAACCCAGAAAATGTTCAGGTGTATTCAGGTCTTTATTCAGAGAATTGCTTGTAGGGTATATATTGCATTTGATGATGATTATCATTATTATTATTATTATTATTATTATTATTATTGCTATTATCATTGTATTATTATTATTATTATTATTATCATCACTATCATTATAATTATATTCTGTTCAAGAAGGCAGGTAAGGGAGTCATGTACTGCTCTGCAGGGTGCTTGATCTGTGCGCAGTTGACTCAAGGGAAGTTGAAGAGGGAGGGGCAGGGGCTCAAACGACACACTAATTATTAACTAATTATTGATGCCATGGGCCAAATTTTTAAAGCTAAAATATAAAATCATTAAAAGACATAGAAAAATAATGTCTTGCAAAAGGGGCACTTATCTAGATAGAGGTCAAAAGTGCAGGTGCTGGAGCACCACTTGGGGTCTATCTGTGCATGTGCCTGACAAGCAGCCTGGGCTTTTATTTGCTTCAATCACTAAACTAAGCCACCCACAGGTGTGTCTGTGGTACGGGCTTTCGATTCCTTTTACACAAAACTCTTTCTCAGCAAAAATGGGAAATACCAGATACCAGCATCAGACTGTGTGTTCAAAACAGTATGAATCATTCATTTAATTTAGCTCAGAGAGAGCAGATCAGGCCAAGATGAGACTGAGCGAGAGAGAGAGAGAGAGAGAGAGACACAGACATAAAGGGAGTGTTATCAGTATTTTAGGAAAGGTTGCTATTGTAGGCAAAATTATTGTATATTGCGGATACCTCCATAATATTTCTATGAGTAAAATTCCAAGAGCACAGAACAGTACTTAAAAACGGATGATTTAGACACTTTCAGTGAGATTGGGCCTTCACTTAACTATAATAACCTTACTAAACAACATGTTACATAGGCCTACTTAATAATATACTGTAATCTCAACTCATTTTGATGGTAACAAAAAACATTCTGTAGTAGCAGATGAAAACCAGACTCAAATTCAGTGTGTAAATACAGCTGGGATCATGAAGTGTAATAGTCAACTCACAAATAGTGTGAACTATAAACTAACACATAAATGACAATTACTAGCATAAACCACAATGTTCTGAACAGACACACCATAAACAGTAACAAAAAAGTGACTGTTGTGTTATGTGACAACTACAAATTACAAACTACAAACTACTTAGTCCAGCATGATGGGAAATGTGGGCATCTCTACAATAGTATTAATGCAAATATATATATACAGTACAGGCCAAAAGTTTGGACACACCTTCTCATTCAATGCGTTTCCTTTATTTTCATGACTATTTACATTGTAGATTCTCACTGAAGGCATCAAAACTATGAATGAACACATGTGGAGTTATGTACTTAACAAAAAAAGGTGAAATAACGGAAAACATGTTTTATATTCTAGTTTCTTCAAAATAGCCACCCTTTGCTCTGATTACTGCTTTGCACACTCTTGGCATTCTCTCCATGAGTTTCAAGAGGTAGTCACCTGAAATGGTTTTCACTTCACAGGTGTGCCTTATCAGGGTTAATTAGTGGAATTTCTTGCTTTATCAATGGGGTAGGGACCATCAGTTGTGTTGTGCAGAAGTCAGGTTAATACACAGCCGACAGCCCTATTGGACAACTGTTAAAATTCATATTATGGCAAGAACCAATCAGCTAACTAAAGAAAAACGAGTGGCCATCATTACTTTAAGAAATGAAGGTCAGTCAGTCTGGAAAATTGCAAAAACTTTAAATGTGTCCCCAAGTGGAGTCGCAAAAACCATCAAGCGCTACAACGAAACTGGCACACATGAGGACCGACCCAGGAAAGGAAGAAGGCCTTCATGGTCAAATAGCTGCTAGGAAACCACTGCTAAGGAGAGGCAACAAGCAGAAGAGATTTGTTTGGGCCAAGAAACACAAGGAATGGACATTAGACCAGTGGAAATCTGTGCTTTGGTCTGATGAGTCCAAATTTGAGATCTTTGGTTCCAACCGCCGTGTCTTTGAGAGACGCAGAAAAGGTGAACGGATGGATTCCATATGCCTGGTTCCCACTGTGAAGCATGGAGGAGGAGGTGTGATGGTGTGGGGGTGTTTTGCTGGTGACACTGTTGGGGATTTATTCAAAATTGAAGGCAGACTGAACCAGCATGGCTACCACAGCATCCTGCAGCGACATGCCATCCCATCCGGTTTGCGTTTAGGTGGACGATCATTTATTTTTCAACAGGACAATGACCCCAAACACACCTCCAGGCTGTGTAAGGGTTATTTGACCAAGAAGGAGAGTGATGGAGTGCTGCGGCAGATGACCTGGCCTCCACAGTCACCGGACCTGAACCCAATCGAGATTGGGGTGAGCTAGACCGCAGAGTAAAGGCAAAGGGGCCAACAAGTGCTAAACACCTCTGGGAACTCCTTCAAGACTGTTGGAAAACCATTTCAGGTGACTACCTCTTGAAGCTCATTGAGAGAATGCCAAGAGTGTGCAAAGCAGTAATCAGAGCAAAGGGTGGCTATTTTGAAGAAACTAGAATATAAAACATGTTTTCAGTTATTTCACCTTTTTTTGTTAAGTACATAACTCCACATGTGTTCATTCATAGTTTTGATGCCTTCAGTGAGAATCTACAATGTAAATAGTCATGAAAATAAAGAAAACGCATTGAATGAGAAGGTGTGTCCAAACTTTTGGCTTGTACTGTATATACACACACACACACACACACACACACACACATAAAAAAATAACTAATTAATCTCACATTTTAAAATCCATTAATCTAGGTTAATCGCAATTAATTTCCTTCTAAAGTTAAGTACTGTCTAAAAGTGAAAAAAATCCTATGCTTAATCACAAATAATTTCATCTTTGGAATGTGACATCATGGAATTGTTATACATAATGAAAAAAGGTATTCAAATACTCTTGTTTAATGTCAATACTTAATAAAAGTCAATGAATCCAGTAAACTATTGTCATTGGGTAAGCGAAAGTAGCCTATTTGTTATCACTGTCGGCTAACAAAAAACTAAAGGCTGCAACCAGGGCTCCACTGCAGTAGTCCATATGAAGAAGACACTGTAGGAGAGAGGCAGAGAGACAGCACTCATGTGGAAAAGGGGAAGCAAGGAGAGACTGAAAGTGAAAGAGAGAGAGCTTTTGAAAAGGACTATGCCAGGTATGTTTGTCCAAAAAACGCTAGTACTAGGCCTGTTTGAAGCATTTTTTTTCGTAATTTTAACGTCATGCTGTGACAGCACTACTGTCACAGCCTGCATTCTGCTTCTCTCCCTCACATGTCCTGGTAATTTTTCATTCACCTGCAACCTGCCAGCCAGCCACGCCCCCTCATCAAGCCAACTCCACTCACCTGTTCACTCAACTGCTGCTCATCAGCTCTCCCTGTATTTAAGCAGCTGCTGCCTGTCCCTCAGTGGCAGATTGTTCTTCCACCTCATGCAAGACATTCCAGCACTCACCTTCGGCTTGATCCCCTGGTACCAACCCTGCCTGCCTCTGACCTGTCTACGTCAAGGTGTGCCTCAAGGTGTGCCTCAAGGCTCTGTCCTTGGACCCCTCCTTTTTTCAATCTACATGCTCCCCCTAGGTCAGATCATTCGCCATCATGGTCTCAATTTTCACTGCTACGCAGACGACACTCAACTTTATCTCAGCACCTCCCCATCCACCCAGCTTCCCCCCCGGTCTCTTGTCAACTGCCTTCAAGATATAAAAACCTGGATGTCATCTAATCTACTCAAACTCAACAGCAGAAAAACTGAGCTCTTGGTGGTGGCACCCAAGGCACTGCTCCGGAAGGTTGGGGATTTCCTCCTCCAGGTCGACGGCTGTTCCATCTCCCCATCGCCTGAAGTCCGCAACCTGGGCGTCATTCTGGACTCCACCCTTTCTTTCCACTCACATGTCAAATCCGTCACCAAATCTGCCTTCTACCATCTCAAGAACATCTCCAGACTCCGGCCATCACTCACCGACACAGTAACAGAGACCCTCATCCACTCCTTCATCACCACCCGTCTGGACTATTGCAACGGAGTCCTGTTCGGGGCTACCAGTAAGACCCTGGACAGGCTCCAATACGTCCAAAAGTCAGCTGCCAGGGTTCTCACCCATTCCAAGCCCTGGCAGCACATAACCCCCACTCTCATCCACCTCCACTGGCTCCCTGTGAAATTCCGGATCACCTAAAAACTTCTCCTCCTCACCTACAAGTCCCTCCACTCCCTGGCCCCCCAGTACCTATCCAACCTCCTTCACCATCACACTCCATCGAGGAGTCTTCGGTCCACTGGCATGGGTCTGCTTGCTGTCCCTCACACCAGCCGACGCACCTTTGGGGACAGAGCCTTCAGCGTGGCTGCCCCCACCCTTTGGAACTCTCTTCCCTCTGAGATACGCCACGCCCCAACCCTGGACTCATTCAAATCATCTCTCAAAAAACATCTGTTTACTCTGGCATTTGGTCTTGCTTAGCTAGGCCGGTTTCTCTGTAGCTTGTGTTGTTTGTCCTTTTGTCTGTTGTTTTCGTTTGGTTTGCTGCTGTTTTGTAAAGCGTCCTTGGGTGTTTTGAAAGGCGCTATATAAATCTAAGCTATTATTACGTCGTCTGCTTCCCGGTAAACTCACCAGCCTTCTGTCCCCAACCCCAAGTTCTGCCTCAGCGTCTCTGGTTTCTGTCTGCCTGTGGCTGTGTGGTGTTTTTCTGCCACAACATCTCAAAGTGAGTGTTCCCACTTGCTGTCAGTTGCCTGTCATGAGACACCACACACTGCTGTGTGTGTCCTTCTCTTTGCTACCTGTCGGTTTATTTCCTGGTCCCTGAACCCAGAGACTGTGTATGGGCTCTAAGCCCGAAGAATTACCTGCCTGTTCATGTTCCCGTTGCCTTGTGTTAAATAAAAGTCCTTGTCTACTGTCTTCCTGCCTCAGAGTGTTGCATTTGGGTTCAGTCTCACACCCGTGACAGTAAAATCTGGCCATAAAATGAACCCAACACACTCTTTCTCACCATTGAGCCACCGCAGAGGGATCCAGTCATTCATGGACCCAGCCAGAGACCTTAATGAACTGACATTTTAACTAATCTGCTTAAAAAATGACTGGAAATATGCCACAAGTCACTTTGACAGAGAGGCAGCCCTATCATCAGCATGCCAGGAGGTTTCGTCAAGGCCTTGGCTGAAGAATTTGCTACCTAGTTGGATTGAGGACTTTGTTAGCACTCCTGATACTCAGCCTGCACTTGGGTCTGTTAGGCTCGGGGTTATTAGCCTGAAGCCTCCACATCCTGAGCCTACCCCAGCTGTTAATCCGTTCCGAGGAACCCACCTGGCCTTGGGGGGTCCTCGGAGCCTCAACCTGACTCCCAGACAGGGAAGGAAATCCCGAGCCTGTCCTGCCAGCAACCAAGTCCTAAGCATCCGGCCTGCTAGCATCCAGCCGGTTGCTCAATCTGCTGTCCCGGCTGACGCCACTTCTGTTCCGGTGTCGGGGGTCCCGGCAGACATCATTCCTGTTCCGGCGTCGGGGATCTCAGCTGATGTCACTCCTGTTCCGACATCGGGGATCTTGGCAGATGTCACTCCTGTTCCTGTGTTGGGGATCTCGGCAGACGCCCCTCCTTGTCCGGCATCGGGGATCTCGGCAGACATGACTCCTGCTCCTCGAGTCCACTCGCCGGTCCGACTGACATCTACCCCTCAAGTCCAGTCGGCGGTCCTGCCGACTCCTGCTCCCAGAGTCCACTCGGCGGTCCGGCTGGCCGACCCCTGCACCCAGAGTCCAGTTGGCCGCCCGGCCGACAACCACCCATTCTGAGTTGCAATGCTCTCAAGTGCCTGTCAGTGCCAAGCTGCAGCGCTCTCAAGTCCCTGTTCCTGTGTCACTGCTGCACTCTCAAGTCCCTGTTCATGCGGAGCTGCAGCTCTCCCAAGTTCCTACTCCTGTGACACTACAGCACTCCCAAGTTCCCGTCCATGCTGAGCTATAGTGCTTCCAAGTTCCTGTCCGTGTTGAGCTGGGACAGTCCCAAGTTTCTGAGCTGCTTCTGCTCCCCGCCACTCCTGCTGGGCCGCAGCATCCTCAAGTCCCTTCTCCTGTTGGGCCGCAGCATCCTAAAGTCCCTTCTCCTGCTGGGCCGCAGCATCCTCAAGTCCTCTTTCCTGCTGGGCTGCAACATCCTCAAGTCCCTCCTCCTGCTGGGCCACAGCAGTCTCCCAGCCGGCCTCCTGTTCTGCTCCGCCTGTCATGTCGGTCTCCCAGCTGGCCACCAGGTCTGCTCTTCCTGTCAGGTCTGCCTCCAGGTCTGCTCCTCCTGTCAAGTCGGCCTCCAGATCTGCTCCGCCTGTCTGGTCTACCCACTTGCCACCCTCCAGCTCTGCTCCATCAGCTCAGCCCACTAGTCTGCCTCCTGATCTGATCAGCCTATCATGCCAGCCTCCTGACCGCCCTCAAGATCTGCTCTGCCCGTCTGCTCTGCATCCTGGTTGCTCTTCAGCTCACTCCGGTATCCTGATCATCCTTCTGGGTGGTTCTGTTCAGATGTCCGGCCCTCAGTCTGTCTACCCGTGGTTTTCTGCTCTGCCCCTGTCCAGCCTTCTGGGTCATCTGCGAGAGGTCCCCTACTCCACCCTTCAGTTTCCAGACCATCATTTGGTCAAGACTCCCTCCTCCAAGCCCCCACCACCCACCCAACTCATGATATGGACTTGGAGATGTATCTGAGTTGCCTGTCGTGAGACACCACACACTGCTGTGTGTGTGTGTGTGTGTGTGTGTGTGTGTGTGTGTGTGTGTGTGTGTGTGTGTGTGTGTCCTTCTGTTTCCTATCTGTCGGCTTATTTCCTGGACCCTCAACCCAGAGACTGTGTATGGGCTCTGAGCCCGAAGAATTACCTGCCTGTTCGTGTTCCCGTTCCCTTGTGTTAAAAGTCCTTATCAACTGTCTGCCTTCTTCAGAGTGTTGCATTTGGGTTCAGTCTCACACCCCGTGACAACTACCATCTCCGAAAATGGAGATGGAGATTTTAGCAGACCAGAAGGTAATTTTGTTACTTTTAGATCATTAATGTTTAGCTTGAACATTGCCTGCTTGTTGTCAGGCTAAAGGCTATACAAAGTGCAACAAGTTCCTAAATATTCCATGTATATGAAGACGACAGAGAGAGACAGAGAGACAGAGCTCATTTAAAGAAAGGGGAGGCGCAAAGAGAGAGTGAGCGTGTGTGAGCAAGTAAGAGAGAGAAGGATCATACCAGTTTTGTTGTCCTAAAAATGTCAGTACTGTCTGAAGCATTTTTCATCACATTCCCGTCATGTTATGATGTCAGGACTGACAACAACGTGTGTTTTAGATGTTCTAGTTTATTTTGATACCCTGGCCATGGTTCTAGCCTAAAAACTGACCTCCATACCATCGCTAAAAGTGCATGGAACATAATGTCGGGGCACCTGCGTTAATTGCGTTAAAGTTTCTTTATTGCATTAATCACGTTGACATTCATCACGGAGATTAATGCATTAAATAACTGTTAACTAACTAACTAACTCGCGGAGATTAACATGTTAACTAACTATAAAATATATTTCTTATTTGGAAATTTAATATATGAACATCTATTACTGATCTATTGGTGAACGTGTTTCAGTGTTTCCATGTCATCCTGGGTTTAGTGTGAGTAATGTCAAGGACTTACATAAGTAGTATATAGGGGGCACCTTTGCGTGTGCATGTGAAATGCGCGTGCGCGTGAAATGCGCGTGCGTTACGAAATATGAATTGTGAAATATGATTTATGATTACGAAAGATGATTTATGACCCCCCCCCCCCTTTTTTAAATTTTTTTTTATTAATGGGGAGGGGGAATGCATGCGGCATCACAGCAAACATCTGTTTCACCTCCTCTTTCTCCACAGCGCACAGCGTAGGCCACTGAGACCGCTCCATCAGTTTTCTAGCGGGTTTAACACGTAAGACACAATGTTTTAACGCTACTTTATATGAATATTAGGCTGTCGGATACAGAATACTGCTAACATATGGTATTGTTTTGTTTTGTTTTGTTTTGTTTTGTTTTGGTTTTTTTTTATCCCCCCCCACAGTAAACCATATAAAATAAACAAATGTTTCTTCTTCTGATCTAAAGAAGCGGAAAGCAGCTGGTTGTGTGACAAATGTTAATTCAACAACGCCGCGGCGCCTGGATGTCCGTAGCAGAGGAAGTAGTACCCTGCCGCGATGGGGTTTTTTTGTTTTCTCCCAATAAAACCATATAAAATAAACAAATGTTTCTACTGATCTAAAGAAGCGGAAGGCAGTTCGTTGTGTGACAAATGTTAATTTAACACCTTGGCGGCGGCAGTAGCAGGGGAAGTAGTATGTTTTTTTGTTTTCCCCCAATAAAACCATATAAAATAAACAAATGTTTCTACTGATCTAAAGGAGCGGAAGGTAGTTGGTTGTGTGACAAAATGTTTATTCAACAACGCGGCGGCACGATGTCCGAACGCAGAGGAATTAATTATGCATGGCTGTTTCAAAGCAGGCATTTATTTTAGTTTTATTAAATGACGAATTAGAAAAAAGAAACTTTTTTTCCCCACAGTAAATCAATACAGTTTTCTGAAAAAAATATTTTTAAAAAGAGCTGCAAACATTTCTAGTCCTAAGTGTGTGTGTGTGTGTGTGTGTGTGTTAAAAGCATTGTTCGATTCTGAAGTTTTAACAACTCAGTAACCTGTAACCTTACAGTAACCTGCTGCATAACTTCGCTGTTAAATATTGTAAAACTTACAGCAACTGTGTTCTGGCATGTAGATTAAGTGTATTACAGGTAAATACTGTTGATATTCGGATTTTGGCGGTTAGAAGTTCCGAGAGGAGAGGAAGCAATGGTGGAGCCTGTATAGTCACCGGAGCAAGGCTAAGAATTCAGCGCATTGGTGAGTAATATTTGTTTCAGTGACGGTAATTTTCCATAACTTTAGCTAAGACAAATGTAGCATTTAGCACGAGGGCAGTCTGCATTGTCTTCACATGCATTTCTCCGATAAACAGGCAACATTACAGCTAAGGTAACATGCATTTATGCACTCGGCTGCAGAAGGGGATTGGAGTAATGTTGGGGTAATGTCGGCAGAGAAAGTTGTATTTGGTTAAGTTTTAAGCTAGTGGTGTTTTGGACCGAGCTGGAAATGCTCACTTCGTAGAAATTGGGTTTAAATGGGATCTATGCAAGTTCGCTCGCTTTTCCGCTGTTTTCCACTGCTCCTCTCGTCCATGTGCACTGGTTTACAACGAAGCCGGCGAAAAATCAATAAGTTGAGTGGTGGATAATGATATAACACGTGCGATGTTGCTGCATGTGTGTTTGTGTAGTCTCAACCGTCATAAACAAAAAATTACGGAGGTTTGTGTCGCGGTGCGGATAGGAGAGACAAGGGCTGGGACACCGGGGCGGAGGCCAGGTACTGTACTGATGTTGCAAGGTTGGTTTTCAGCCGTGAGACGGCAGGTAGCAGGCAGAGAGCCTCCGTTCTCACCCGTAACGAATCACATATCATGTGGCAAAACGAACGTTGCATCGGTGCAACGCTTTCACATGTTTCACAAAACATTGAATAACATCTGGACCGTTTATGATAGCGACGAGCTATGAACGACATATGAATCGCGAGATTCTCTGCTTTCCGAGGGTCCTTGAATGGTGCCTCTACGACAACAAGGGACGATATTGGGTGCGTGTAATCACGTGGTACGGGGCAGACGCTAAACAGAGCGGAGCAGCCGAATAAATAAATGATAATAAATAATAAAGTAATAATCTACCATGTCTTGTGTTTTGCAACTTCTGCATCATATTGTTACAGACCTGAAGGGATCCACACACAGTGAGCACCACCACTGAAGCCCACGGTGATCAAACACAATTGAAGGGGATTTTGAGGTAAAAAACATTTTGTATAATTTACAGTTTAAACTGTGACAGCGCAATATGAAAACACCCAATGCATAAGGTTTCTTTTCTTTGGATGCAAGTTACAATGTGTTACTGCCACATAACTTTTGTCCCCCTGGGTTTGTTACAGCCAGTAATGTTAATCTCATTTAGAAAATAAATAAAAACACTAAACTGACCTTTGTCTAACTTCATGTGAAAAGCGGTGACACTAGACAATGCATGTGTGAATGACTGTGAGGCTAATTCAGCATGACTTGTGTTTTGCAACTTGTGCATCTTTTAGCTACAGGTGGAGGGATGCCAAGGGAAGCCACATGCAGTGAGTGCCACCACTGAAGACCTGAAGTAAAACACATAGGAGAAGGGGATTTTCAGGTGAAAATATTTTTTCATTTGACTACGCAGTCTGTTGCAGTGAAAGTTTATTTGGGATTCAGTTTGTGTCCAGGTTACCTCAAGTAAATTAAATTTGCCTACACACAATTATCTCAGCCAAGAAATCATGCATTCAGTTGTGCATGTGTCTGTCATCTCACAAACTAGGCATCAGGCTAGAATTTTATGTGCACACACATAGCTGTATGTAAAAAAAACCTTCTGTGGTTAAATCGTTTCAAACCCATTAGTACATGTTAAAATAATTGATATTAATGTAAAAAATAGCTACTTCCCCAGTATTGCACGAGCAACCTGTAAAATGTAGAGAGCTAAACTATGCACATTTGTAGTTTTTAGTTGTTGTTGTTTAAATAACATTTTTATTTTCTCTCTTTCATTTTGCTCTACGTAGGTGAGAAATGTATCACTGCAAGCAGTGTGCACATGAGAGTAAAACTATAATAGGTTTTACTAATCATATGAAACTCCACAGTAATGCAGCAAACTGCTCTTTTACCTGTGGTGTACCTAATTGTACTCGTGCATTCAGTAAATTTGCAGCTTTCAAGTCTCATTTGTCCAGAGATCATAAAGGGTACAAGTCTGACAAAAGTACTACAGATGAGCCTACTGGTACAACACTGAGTTGTCAGATTGAATTTTGTCAGGGTATATTCACACATGTGAAGGAGTTGCTTAATCATCTGAAAGGTCATATAACAGAGGGCAGAAAAATAACATGTCCCTTCAGGGCTTGTGAGAAAACATTTGGTGTAAAATCGACATTTGCATCTCACATTTCGAGAACACACAAAAAAAGTTTGGCAGGAGAAATACGTGAGGTGGTGTTTCCACACCCAGCGCAAGAAACACAATTTGAAACCCCTTCCCAACCTGTGAGTCCGCCCTCTACCTCTCTCTCCGAGTATGAAGGACATACAGACACAGAACTGGATGATGTTGTGGATGAAGACCTCTTTTTAAAAAACTTGTCTCTGTTTTACTTGAGGCTTCAGGCTAAATTAGTTTTACCAGCATCAGTAATTCAGACTGTTATTGAGGAAGTCCAGGACATCCATGATGCTGCTCAGTTGCATATCTTTTCCAAACTCAAAGAGAAATTGTCTCTGCTTGGGATTCCTGACACGGATATCACTAATGTAATTGAAGAGCTCACAAAAAATGACATATTAAAAGAAGGCAACAACATTTTGCGTACAGATCAGCGTCGCAAGTCAGTATTCAAAAACCACTTCAACCATGTTGCACCTCTGCCTTTGTATTTAGGGGTAACTGACTCAGGGAAAGAATGCTTCGCACAGTATGTGCCAATAAAAGAAACTATTACTTCTCTCTTTGAATCTGAGGCTTTCAGAAACAGCATGAAAAGTCCCATTCACGCCTCTCATTCACGCCTCTCGTCCCCTGATGTGCTGGAAGATGTATGGGATGGACAGAATATGACTGATAATGTCTTGCTTAAAACAGAAACCTCATCTTTAGCCTTGATTCTCTATCAAGATTCTTTTGAGGTAGTCAATCCGTTAGGATCAGCCCGAAAAAAACATAAGGTATTGGCAGTTTATCTGACACTTGGTGATGTTTTGCCCTACAAAAATCAAACATCGACCACATGCAGCTTGTTCTTCTCTGTAGAGAACAAGACTTCAAGTCATTCGGACAGGAAATGGTCTTCAGTACACTGATAAAAGATCTGAAAGAGCTAGAGGACAGTGGCATTGTTTTGAGTAAAGGCAAAGTCATCAAAGGTTTTGTATGTGCGATAGCTGGAGATAATCTCGGCTCTCACAGTATTGGTGGCTTTGTGGAAAACTTCAGCAAGAGTTCCCATTTCTGTAGGTTTTGTGATGTAGACAGAGTGACATTTCAGTTGAGTCCACTGTCCACTGGGTCAAAGAGAACAAAACAATCATATCAGTAGCATGTACATGAACTGAGAGCAGGCAACACAGATACAGTGTGTGGCATAAAATTTGACTCTGTGTTCAACCAGCTTTGTTGCTTTCATGTTTGCCAGCCTGGTCTTCCACCATGTCTTGGACATGACCTTTTTTGAGGGCGTTGTATCTGTTGACCTGGCATTGTGTATCAACCACTTGGCAAACCGGGAAAAACAGTTCTCCTGTGTTGAGTTGAACAGAAGAATAAGTCGGTTCGCATATCTTGGAAATAAAGCAGATGACAAACCGCCTGAGTTCAGCCCCGGTAGTGAGAAGTTGAGTGGTCATGCTGTACAGAATTGGTGTCTCTTGAGAGTACTGCTTCTGTTAATTGGTGACAGGATCAACAATCCCTCTGAAAATGGTGTCTGGAAGTTGATTTTGCTCTTGAGAGAGATAGTTGCTTATGTGTGTGTGCACCAGCAATTACTGCAGATCAGATTGCCTACTTGAATGTTCTTATTGAGGAATACATTCAGTCCAGAGTAGAGCTGTTTCCACACCATCCTCTTAAACCTAAGCACCACTATCTCTGTCACTATCCTGAGCTTATTCTTCAGTTTGGACCTCTCATCCGTCTTTGGACATTGAGATTTGAGAGCAAGCATACTTTTTTTAAACAGTGTGCCATGAAACTACACAACTTCAAAAACCTGTGTGCTACTCTTGCAGAGCGACACCAGCTCCCCCAAGCATACTTAGGTGCAGGAAGTTTTTTCCCTCCTGTCATACAAGTTGAAAAAGGAACTGAGTTCTATGTTGATGACTAGAGTGAGAGAATCAAGGTAGCAACTGCACCATTTAACTTCACACATGACTCTGCTGTAGCCACATGTGCTGTCAATGTCAAAGGGACAAAGTACAAAAAGGAATGCATGTTGTTTTAGGACAAGATGATGAGGGCCTTCACATTGGTGAGATCATATTGATTTTGATCCACCGTGGTGACTGTGTGTACTTTATTGTGGGAAGGCAGAAAGCTGTGGATTTTCCTGATTTGGGTGTCCACAGTTTAACAGAAGTTGTCCAGGATTCAGGCTGCCCCTAGTTTTTCATCCCATAAAAGCAAGGTGAAAAAACGGTCGGTAATAGACTCACTGGGGTACACTAGCACCCCACTAAGGACACCTGCTTCAACGCGTTCAGTACCTCACAGACTAAACACTTCACAGTGGGAGAATTTTTAATAAAAGGGTGTGTGTAATTTTGTTACAATTGTTTTGATTTCTTTATCTTTTATAATATTTACTTTTGAATGTATTTTTCTTTGTACCTCTCGACCGATTGAATGTATTTTTGTTTTTAACTCTTGAACGATTTAATGTATTTTTATTTTTAACTCTTGACCAATTGAATGTTTTTCATGTTTAACTCTTGAACGATTGAATGTATTTTCGTTTTTTCATTATTACTATCATTATTAAATTCTTGACCAATTGAATGTTTTTCATGTTTAACTCTTGAACGATTCAATTGGTCAAGAGTTAAAAATAAAAATACATTAAATCGTTCAAGAGTTAAAAACAAAAATACATTCAATCGGTCGAGAGGTACAAAGAAAAATACATTCAAAAGTAAATATTATAAAAGATAAAGAAATCAAAACAATTGTAACAAAATTACACACACCCTTTTATTAAAAATTCTCCCACTGTGAAGTGTTTAGTCTGTGAGGTACTGAACGCGTTGAAGCAGGTGTCCTTAGTGGGGTGCTAGTGTACC
Organism: Cephalopholis sonnerati; assembly: GCA_019142605.1. Taxonomy (NCBI): domain Eukaryota; kingdom Metazoa; phylum Chordata; class Actinopteri; order Perciformes; family Serranidae; genus Cephalopholis; species Cephalopholis sonnerati. The sequence goes on from JAGQAX010000008.1 coordinate 1,220,512, forward strand.
CCAGTGAGTCTATTACCGACCGTTTTTTCACCTTGCTTTTATGGGATGAAAAACTAGGGGCAGCCTGAATCCTGGACAACTTCTGTTAAACTGTGGACACCCAAATCAGGAAAATCCACAGCTTTCTGCCTTCCCACAATAAAGTACACACAGTCACCACGGTGGATCAAAATCAATATGATCTCACCAATGTGAAGGCCCTCATCATCTTGTCCTAAAACAACATGCATTCCTTTTTGTACTTTGTCCCTTTGACACTGACAACACATGTGGCTACAGCAGAGTCATGTGTGAAGTTAAATGGTGCAGTTGCTACCTTGATTCTCTCACTCTAGTCATCAACATAGAACTCAGTTCCTTTTTCAACTTGTATGACAGGAGGGAAAAAACTTCCTGCACCTAAGTATGCTTGGAGGAGCTGGTGTCGCTCTGCAAGAGTAGCACACAGGTTTTTGAAGTTGTGTAGTTTCATGGCACACTGTTTAAAAAAAGTATGCTTGCTCTCAAATCTCAATGTCCAAAGACGGATGAGAGGTCCAAACTGAAGAATAAGCTCAGGATAGTGACAGAGATAGTGGTGCTTAGGTTTAAGAGGATGGTGTGGAAACAGCTCTACTCTGGACTGAATGTATTCCTCAATAAGAGCATTCAAGTAGGCAATCTGATCTGCAGTAATTGCTGGTGCACACACACATAAGCAACTATCTCTCTCAAGAGCAAAATCAACTTCCAGACACCATTTTCAGAGGGATTGTTGATCCTGTCACCAATTAACAGAAGCAGTACTCTCAAGAGACACCAATTCTGTACAGCATGACCACTCAACTTCTCACTACCGGGGCTGAACTCAGGCGGTTTGTCATCTGCTTTATTTCCAAGATATGCGAACCGACTTATTCTTCTGTTCAACTCAACACAGGAGAACTGTTTTTCCCGGTTTGCCAAGTGGTTGATACACAATGCCAGGTCAACAGATACAACGCCCTCAAAAAAGGTCATGTCCAAGACATGGTGGAAGACCAGGCTGGCAAACATGAAAGCAACAAAGCTGGTTGAACACAGAGTCAAATTTTATGCCACACACTGTATCTGTGTTGCCTGCTCTCAGTTCATGTACATGCTGCTGATATGATTGTTTTGTTCTCTTTGACCCAGTGGACAGTGGACTCAACTGAAATGTCACTCTGTCTACATCACAAAACCTACAGAAATGGGAACTCTTGCTGAAGTTTTCCACAAAGCCACCAATACTGTGAGAGCCGAGATTATCTCCAGCTATCGCACATACAAAACCTTTGATGACTTTGCCTTTACTCAAAACAATGCCACTGTCCTCTAGCTCTTTCAGATCTTTTATCAGTGTACTGAAGACCATTTCCTGTCCGAATGACTTGAGGTCTTGTTCTCTACAGAGAAGAACAAGCTGCATGTGGTCGATGTTTGATTTTTGTAGGGCAAAACATCACCAAGTGTCAGATAAACTGCCAATACCTTATGTTTTTTTCGGGCTGATCCTAACGGATTGACTACCTCAAAAGAATCTTGATAGAGAATCAAGGCTAAAGATGAGGTTTCTGTTTTAAGCAAGACATTATCAGTCATATTCTGTCCATCCCATACATCTTCCAGCACATCAGGGGACGAGAGGCGTGAATGAGAGGCGTGAATGGGACTTTTCATGCTGTTTCTGAAAGCCTCAGATTCAAAGAGAGAAGTAATAGTTTCTTTTATTGGCACATACTGTGCGAAGCATTCTTTCCCTGAGTCAGTTACCCCTAAATACAAAGGCAGAGGTGCAACATGGTTGAAGTGGTTTTTGAATACTGACTTGCGACGCTGATCTGTACGCAAAATGTTGTTGCCTTCTTTTAATATGTCATTTTTTGTGAGCTCTTCAATTACATTAGTGATATCCGTGTCAGGAATCCCAAGCAGAGACAATTTCTCTTTGAGTTTGGAAAAGATATGCAACTGAGCAGCATCATGGATGTCCTGGACTTCCTCAATAACAGTCTGAATTACTGATGCTGGTAAAACTAATTTAGCCTGAAGCCTCAAGTAAAACAGAGACAAGTTTTTTAAAAAGAGGTCTTCATCCACAACATCATCCAGTTCTGTGTCTGTATGTCCTTCATACTCGGAGAGAGAGGTAGAGGGCGGACTCACAGGTTGGGAAGGGGTTTCAAATTGTGTTTCTTGCGCTGGGTGTGGAAACACCACCTCACGTATTTCTCCTGCCAAACTTTTTTTGTGTGTTCTCGAAATGTGAGATGCAAATGTCGATTTTACACCAAATGTTTTCTCACAAGCCCTGAAGGGACATGTTATTTTTCTGCCCTCTGTTATATGACCTTTCAGATGATTAAGCAACTCCTTCACATTTGTGAATATACTCTGACAAAATTCAATCTGACAACTCAGTGTTGTACCAGTAGGCTCATCTGTAGTACTTTTGTCAGACTTGTACCCTTTATGATCTCTGGACAAATGAGACTTGAAAGCTGCAAATTTACTGAATGCACGAGTACAATTAGGTACACCACAGGTAAAAGAGCAGTTTGCTGCATTACTGTGGAGTTTCATATGATTAGTAAAACCTATTATAGTTTTACTCTCATGTGCACACTGCTTGCAGTGATACATTTCTCACCTACGTAGAGCAAAATGAAAGAGAGAAAATAAAAATGTTATTTAAACAACAACAACTAAAAACTACAAATGTGCATAGTTTAGCTCTCTACATTTTACAGGTTGCTCGTGCAATACTGGGGAAGTAGCTATTTTTTACATTAATATCAATTATTTTAACATGTACTAATGGGTTTGAAACGATTTAACCACAGAAGGTTTTTTTTACATACAGCTATGTGTGTGCACATAAAATTCTAGCCTGATGCCTAGTTTGTGAGATGACAGACACATGCACAACTGAATGCATGATTTCTTGGCTGAGATAATTGTGTGTAGGCAAATTTAATTTACTTGAGGTAACCTGGACACAAACTGAATCCCAAATAAACTTTCACTGCAACAGACTGCGTAGTCAAATGAAAAAATATTTTCACCTGAAAATCCCCTTCTCCTATGTGTTTTACTTCAGGTCTTCAGTGGTGGCACTCACTGCATGTGGCTTCCCTTGGCATCCCTCCACCTGTAGCTAAAAGATGCACAAGTTGCAAAACACAAGTCATGCTGAATTAGCCTCACAGTCATTCACACATGCATTGTCTAGTGTCACCGCTTTTCACATGAAGTTAGACAAAGGTCAGTTTAGTGTTTTTATTTATTTTCTAAATGAGATTAACATTACTGGCTGTAACAAACCCAGGGGGACAAAAGTTATGTGGCAGTAACACATTGTAACTTGCATCCAAAGAAAAGAAACCTTATGCATTGGGTGTTTTCATATTGCGCTGTCACAGTTTAAACTGTAAATTATACAAAATGTTTTTTTACCTCAAAATCCCCTTCAATTGTGTTTGATCACCGTGGGCTTCAGTGGTGGTGCTCACTGTGTGTGGATCCCTTCAGGTCTGTAACAATATGATGCAGAAGTTGCAAAACACAAGACATGGTAGATTATTACTTTATTATTTATTATTATTTATTTATTCGGCTGCTCCGCTCTGTTTAGCGTCTGCCCCGTACCACGTGATTACACGCACCCAATATCGTCCCTTGTTGTCGTAGAGGCACCATTCAAGGACCCTCGGAAAGCAGAGAATCTCGCGATTCATATGTCGTTCATAGCTCGTCGCTATCATAAACGGTCCAGATGTTATTCAATGTTTTGTGAAACATGTGAAAGCGTTGCACCGATGCAACGTTCGTTTTGCCACATGATATGTGATTCGTTACGGGTGAGAACGGAGGCTCTCTGCCTGCTACCTGCCGTCTCACGGCTGAAAACCAACCTTGCAACATCAGTACAGTACCTCGCCTCCGCCCCGGTGTCCCAGCCCTTGTCTCTCCTATCCGCACCGCGACACAAACCTCCGTAATCTTTTGTTTATGACGGTTGAGACTACACAAACACACATGCAGCAACATCGCACGTGTTATATCATTATCCACCACTCAACTTATTGATTTTTCGCCGGCTTCGTTGTAAACCAGTGCACATGGACGAGAGGAGCAGTGGAAAACAGCGGAAAAGCGAGCGAACTTGCATAGATCCCATTTAAACCCAATTTCTACGAAGTGAGCATTTCCAGCTCGGTCCAAAACACCACTAGCTTAAAACTTAACCAAATACAACTTTCTCTGCCGACATTACCCCAACATTACTCCAATCCCCTTCTGCAGCCGAGTGCATAAATGCATGTTACCTTAGCTGTAATGTTGCCTGTTTATCGGAGAAATGCATGTGAAGACAATGCAGACTGCCCTCGTGCTAAATGCTACATTTGTCTTAGCTAAAGTTATGGAAAATTACCGTCACTGAAACAAATATTACTCACCAATGCGCTGAATTCTTAGCCTTGCTCCGGTGACTATACAGGCTCCACCATTGCTTCCTCTCCTCTCGGAACTTCTAACCGCCAAAATCCGAATATCAACAGTATTTACCTGTAATACACTTAATCTACATGCCAGAACACAGTTGCTGTAAGTTTTACAATATTTAACAGCGAAGTTATGCAGCAGGTTACTGTAAGGTTACAGGTTACTGAGTTGTTAAAACTTCAGAATCGAACAATGCTTTTAACACACACACACACACACACACACACACACACACACTTAGGACTAGAAATGTTTGCAGCTCTTTTTAAAAATATTTTTTTCAGAAAACTGTATTGATTTACTGTGGGGAAAAAAAGTTTCTTCTAATTCGTCATTTAATAAAACTAAAATAAATGCCTGCTTTGAAACAGCCATGCATAATTAATTCCTCTGCGTTCGGACATCGTGCCGCCGCGTTGTTGAATAAACATTTTGTCACACAACCAACTACCTTCCGCTCCTTTAGATCAGTAGAAACATTTGTTTATTTTATATGGTTTTATTGGGGGAAAACAAAAAAACATACTACTTCCCCTGCTACTGTCGCCGCCAAGGTGTTAAATTAACATTTGTCACACAACGAACTGCCTTCCGCTTCTTTAGATCAGTAGAAACATTTGTTTATTTTATATGGTTTTATTGGGAGAAAACAAAAAAACCCCATCGCGGCAGGGTACTACTTCCTCTGCTACGGACATCCAGGCGCCGCGGCGTTGTTGAATTAACATTTGTCACACAACCAGCTGCTTTCCGCTTCTTTAGATCAGAAGAAGAAACATTTGTTTATTTTATATGGTTTACTGTGGGGGGGATAAAAAAAAACAAAACAAAACAAAACAATACCATATGTTAGCAGTATTCTGTATCCGACAGCCTAATATTCATATAAAGTAGCGTTAAAACATTGTGTCTTACGTGTTAAACCCGCTAGAAAACTGATGGAGCGGTCTCAGTGGCCTACGCTGTGCGCTGTGGAGAAAGAGGAGGTGAAACAGATGTTTGCTGTGATGCCGCATGCATTCCCCCTCCCCATTAATAAAAAAAAAATTAAAAAAGGGGGGGGGGGGTCATAAATCATCGTTCGTAATCATAAATCATATTTCACAATTCATATTTCACAATTCATATTTCGTAACGCACGCGCATTTCACATGCACGCTCAAAGGTGCCCCCTATATACTACTTACATAAAAACATATGTGTGAATTTCAGCATGCCTTAAACAGGAAGAATGCAGTAAAACAACAGCCAGGTTCAAGATAATTTTCTCAAAAAAAAAAGTTTGATTAGGTGATTTGTAAAACTGACATAACAACGTCCTTATTGAAATACCTTCACACTCTAATGTCTATTTTATTTTCAGTTGTTAGACTTTTGGTTTCTGTTTCCTTTTTTTTATTTTATTGTGGTCCCATAAAAACAGAATAAAAGGTGGAAATGCTCCTCTCACTGAGGTCACAAGTGTGTGCATTTTTTATAATGCATCTCAGTGCACATGCTGACAGGTGTGGAAAGTAAATAAACCCTATACAGTTTTTGAAAATGTTTTTACCTGTTCCTGTTTTGTTTGTAAGTAAATAAATAGGTAGAAAATTTTATAACTCCGTGCTGGCAACAGCCGTGGCCAGAGCAAGAATGTTTATGGGTTGTCCAATTCTCGTGAACATGATATCCCAGGCATTCCAGTGGGTCCTTCTTCACATTTGGCAGAACATCCAAATGGACTCAACGATAACCTACTTAGATTTTGGTGTTAAGGTCAGTGTGCGCTCACAAAACATGTTTTGGGCCATAACTCAAGAATGCATACACTAGTTATAACAAAATTCACATGTCTGAGAGGATGAAATGATGAAGTGATGACATTTATATCTAAAAGGTCAAAGTACAACTTCACTGTGACATCATAATGTTTTCTGGCTATTATTTAATGTCATACCTCGCAGGAACAGATCTTCAGGTCAGAATAGATCTTCTGTGATGCCGGGTTGAAGATGTGTGTGAAACATCCATGTTTTAGAATGTGTAGCTTCAGGGGGCGTGGTCGGGACGCGAACGATGTAGGACGTGTTTGTCAATCGTTCCTTGGGAACGTGATTATTAATATAGTTTTGCTAACATTTTAAGTTTGTTCACTGTCTGCCACTGTAAGGTGATCGAATGTTCTTTAGGAGCTCTGCATTTAGAGAGTCATAACCGGATTAATGTCAAGTTCAAGGTCAAAAAACGAGGCTGCCAAGCCTGGGCGGAACAGGCTGCAACACCAGCCCTCGGGGGCCGAGTCACCTGTGAGGCTGGATGCTAATGTTTGTTTTTTTGTTTCATATTGAACTCTGTTGTTTGATGGCTCAGGCTAAGAGCTCACCATCCAGTGTTGGTGGAGATATTAGATTTGTTACTTTAAACTGCAAGGGCCTAAATAATCCAATTAAGCGCAGTAAGGTGTTACACTATTTACGCCACCTTGATGCTCATATAATATATTTGCAGGAAACCCATTTAAAAGAGATAGATAATATCAGATTGAAGAAGAGCTGGATCGGGAAAATATACCATTCCTCTTTTTCCAGTAAATCAAGAGGTGTTGCTATTCTTCTACATAGAGATATCCCTTTTGTTCATGTTAATACAATCTCTGATTCTGCCGGCAGGTTTATAGTCGTCATGGGACACATCTATTATGTAAAAGTGGCCCTTGCAAATGTTTATGCTCCAAATTGGGACGATGAGTCCTTTTTCAGACAGGCTTTCTCAATGCTACCGGACTTATCCATTTATGACTTAATCTTAGGAGGGGACTTTAACTGCTGGATGAATCCCTCTTTAGACCGTTCTTCCCCAACCTCAGCTGCTCAATCCAAATCAGCCAAAGTGATTCAAGCCTTTATGAATGAGTTTAACATTGTTGACCCTTGGCGTTTTTTTAATCCACATAAAAGGTTTCTTTTTAGTGGACAACAAGCTGTTAACCTCCATTTCTGGTTGTAAATATGATTCGATTGTTGTGTCGGACCACGCTTCCGTTTCCATGAATTTGTTTTTTCAGAAGTTTGTTAATACTAGACCACCATGGCATCTAGATACACATTTAATGCTAGATAATGACTTTGTCAAATTTGTTTCTAAGCAGTTAGATTTTTTTCAGGTTAATAAAACTCCAGAGGTAACAGCTTCTGGGTTGTGGGAAACAATGAAGGCTTTTATCAGGGGGGAGATTATTTCTTATAAGGCTCATCAGAGGAAATCTAGGATGATCTTATCATGTCACAGTACACTACTGAACTCTTACTACATTCAAGATCCAAATTCTATGAACGGGGAATAAGACTAGTAAATTCTTGGCTCATCGGCTACGTCAAATATCTGCATCTCAGTTAATCCCTCAAATTGACACTGGTTCGGGTGTAACACCCGACCCATTAGAAATCAACAAAACTTTTATGGAATTCTATAAATTGCCATATTCATCTGATGGTCCTCATGCTTCTGCGGATATGATCTCCTTCTTTGATAGGTTTAACACTCCCACTCTGGATCAGGTCGCAGCTGAGGAACTGGAATGTCCTATCGCAGCAGCGGAACTTGAGGCGGCAGTTAAAACTTTGCAAAGTGGTAAAAGTCCAGGCCCAGATGGCTTTCCAGCCGAGTTTTATAAAACATTCTGGGAGCAGCTGGCCCCACACCTATTAGAGAAGATCGCAGAGTCTTTTAACTCAGGTATACTTCCCCAAACTCTAAACCAGGCTTGTATTTCTTTGCTTTTAAAGAAAGGTAAAGACCCACTATCATGCAGCTCATACCGTCCCATTGGTCTGTTGAATGTCGACTTCAAATTATTGTCCAAGTTATTAGCCAGACGCTTAGAAGTTTTTCTACCTTTAATTATATCTTTGGATCAAACCGGGTTTATTTGCAATAGACACTCCTTTTTTAATCTTAGGAGGGTGTTTTATGTGGTTTACAATCCTTCTCCAGTTGCTCTTCCAGAGGCCTTGATAGCTCTGGATGCCGAGAAGGCATTTGACAGAGTAGAGTGGGATTATCTATTTTTTATTTTGGGGAAATTTTTTTTTTTTTTTTCATGGGTTAGGTTACTATATGCTGCCCCACAGGCTACTGTCAGGACAAATGGCACAAACTCTGAATACTTTTGCTTATATCGTTCTACAAGGCAGGGTTGCCCTTTAAGTCCGCTTTTATTTGCCATTGTGATGGAGCCTCTTTCAATCGCTCTGCGGTCTTATCCTGATATTTGTGGTATAACCAGAAATGGTGTAGAGCTTAAGGTGGCCCTATATGTGGATGATCTCTTGTTGCTTTTATCTGATCTGTTACATTCCATCCCTGCTGCCCTCTCAGTCCTAGATACACTTAGTAGATTCTCTGGATATAAACTAAATCTTAGTAAAAGTGAAATGTTTATTGTTAATGGAAAGGCAAATCAACATTTACTTCAAAATTTACCATTCAAGATCTCAAACTCTGGCTTTGTTTATCTTGGAGTTTATATAGCCAAGACATTGGTTAATCTCTATAGAAAAAAATTTCTCTCTATCCTCACACAAATTAAACAGGATTTTGAGCAATGGTCCCTACTAAATCTTTCTGTGGCTGCCAGAATCAATGCGGTCAGAATGAACGTTTTCCCCTGCTTTTTATATTTATTCCAATGTATTCCGATATTTCTTCCTCTTTCATTTTTCCATAAAGTAGACAGTCTTATTCTCGGTTTTATCTGGAACAAGACTCCCAGGTTACTTCGACAAGTTTTACAAAGGCCCAAAGCTGTGGGTGGAATGGCATTACCGAACTTCCTGTACTATTATTGGGCAACCAACATCAGAAATTTGAACTACTGGGTTAAATATGGGGATATTGAGGTCCCTCCATCATGGCTGATCTTGGAGGCAAATTCTGTTCACCCGGTATCATTGAAAGCCTTACTGTACTCACCCTTGTATTCTTCTATTTCTTGTTATACTAAAAATATGATAGTGTCTCCAGTATTAAAATATGGATTCAATTAAGACGTCATTTTGGCCTGCAAACACTTTCTGTTGGGGCTTCACTTGCGGCAAATCCTATTTTTCCTCCATCCTTAATGGACAGCACTTTCTCTATATGGGCTAGGCTGGGCATAAAAACCCTGAGAGAACTGTATGTTGATTCTATTTTTGCTTCTTTTCAACAATTAGTAAATACATTTTCGCTTCCTAAGGGACATTTTTTCAGGTACCTTCAAGTTCGAAATTTTGTCCGCAGCTCATTCCCAGAATTCCCTGCTCTTCCTAATCCTTCGGATTTTGAGATATTTCTGAAGCCTCTCTCTTCATTAAGAGGGGCCATCTCTTCTATTTATTTAAATATTTATAGCCTTGGTCCAGGCTCTTCTACTGTACTTAAGACTGTTTGGGAGACAGATCTGGGTGAGGTGATTCTGGATGATGTTTGGGAGGAGATTTTAAAGAGAGTACACAGGTCTTCAATTTGTGCTAGACATAGCTTTATGCAATGTCGAATCCTACATCGAGCTCATTATACTAAAGCTCGGCTAGCAAAAATATTTGATACAGTGTCTCCCTTATGTGAGCGATGCCAACAAGCCACAGCAAACTACTCACATATGTTGTGGAGCTGTCCCTCTCTGACTAGATTTTGGATTGAGATCTTTAACACATTATCCAAGGTAACTGGTAGGGAGGTGGTTCCTAATGCCTTAACTGCCCTGTTTGGTGTATGGCCTTTTCCATTTGCCCTTTCCCCTGCTAGAAAGGACTTAATAGCATTCACAACTCTGCTGGCCAGGAGGTTGATACTGTTAAAATGGAAATTCTCTGTTCCACCCACCTATACAAACTGGATTAAGGAGGTGCTTTATTTTCTTAAGTTGGAAAAAATTAGGCTGACCTTGATTGGTAAAGCTGTTTCATTTGAGAAGACCTGGAATCCTTTCCTGATGTATATTAATAGCACAGACTGTGAACTGAGCAATGCTAGGCTGAGTTTGAGTTTTTATTTATTATTTTATTTTTATTTTTTTATGTATATGTGTGTGTGTATGTGTGTATGCATGTATATGTGTATGTATGTGCATATGTATGTATATGTGTGTATATATGTATGTGTATGTGTATGTCTATATGTATGTGTGTATACATGTATGTGTATGTATATGTATGTGTGTATACATGTATGTGTATGTGTATGTATATGTATGTATGTATGTATGTATGTACAGTACAGGCCAAAAGTTTGGACACACCTTCTCGTTCAATGCGTTTCCTTTATTTTCATGACTATTTACATTGTAGATTCTCACTGAAGGCATCAAAACTATGAATGAACACATGTGGAGTTATGTACTTAACAAAAAAAGGTGAAATAACTGAAAACATGTTTTATATTCTAGTTTCTTCAAAATAGCCACCCTTTGCTCTGATTACTGCTTTGCACACTCTTGGCAACACCAAGAGTTTCAACACCATCCGTCCAGCTCTACTGGGTGACAAGCTGACAGCTATGCAGGTGGATGCCTCTCTGGTGTCCTGGATTGTGGACTACTTGACTGGTAGACCACAGTACGTGCGCTTGCAACACTGTGTGTCAGACAGAGTGGTCAGCAATACCGGGGCCCCGCAGGGGACTGTCCTCTCTCCCTTCCTCTTCACCCTCTACACCACGGACTTCAGCTATTGCACTGAGACCTGCCATCTTCAGAAGTTTTCTGATGACTCTGCAATAGTTGGATGTATCAGCAAGGGTGATGAGGATGAGTACAGGGCTGCTGTGGATAACTTTGTCACATGGTGTGAGCAGAACCATCTGCAGCTCAACGTGGCAAAGACAAAGGAACTGGTGGTGGATTTGAAGAGAACCAAGACACCGGTGACCCCGATCTCCATCCATGGGGTCAGTGTGGACATTGTGGAGGACTATAAGTACCTGGGGGTCCACATTGACAATAAACTGGACTGGTCTAAGAACACTGACGCCCTCTACAGGAAGGGCCAGAGCCGTCTCTATTTTCTGAGGCGACTGAGGTCCTTCAACATCTGCCGGACTATGCTCAGGATTTTTTATGAGTCTGTGGTGGCCAGTGCTATCCTCTATGCTGTTGTGTGCTGGGGCAGCAGGCTGAGGGTGGCGGACGCCAACAGACTTAACAAACTGATCCGCAAGGCCAGTGACGTTGTGGGAATGGCGTGTGACTCTCTGGTGGTGGTGTCAGAGAGGAGGATGCTGTCTAAGCTGCGAACTATCTTGGACAATGTCTCACACCCACTCCACCATGTGCTGGTTGGACACAAGAGTTCTTTCAGTGGGAGACTCAGACCACCAAAATGCACCACTGAGCGCCACAGGAAATAATTCCTGCCTGTGGCCATCAAACTGTACAACTCCTCCCTCTGAGTTGCCCTTGGACTGTTTCACCACTGTCACTTACTCATAATAAATTATTACATATTTATTCCTAAATAATCTGTGCAATAACTGACTACATTGTTCAGTCTGTATATAAGGTTCCTGTATATATTGTAAATTATGCTGTGTGGTCTCTACATATATATTTTGTAAATTATCTTCTTATATTTCTTATATTTTTACTTCTGTTTGCACTATATCTTTTTTCTACACTTGTTTGCACTATATCTTCTTCTTTTACACTTGTAAGGAGCACCTGTAACAAAAACAATTTCCCCTGGGGATCAATAAAGTATTGCTGATTCTGATTCTGATTCATTCTCTCGATGAGTTTCAAGAGGTAGTCACCTGAAATGGTTTTCCAACAGTCTTGAAGGAGTTCCCAGAGGTGTTTAGCACTTGTTGGCCCCTTTGCCTTCACTCTGCGGTCCAGCTCACCCCAAACCATCTCGATTGGGTTCAGGTCGGTGACTGTGGAGGCCAGGTCATCTGCCGCAGCACTCCATCACTCTCCTTCTTGGTCAAATAGCCCTTACACAGCCTGGAGGTGTGTTTGGGGTCATTGTCCTGTTGAAAAATAAATAATCGTCCAACTAAACGCAAACCGGATGGGATGGCATGTCGCTGCAGGATGCTGTGGTAGCCATGCTGGTTCAGTGTGCCTTCAATTTTGAATAAATCCCCAACAGTGTCACCAGCAAAACACCCCCACACCATCACACCTCCTCCTCCATGCTTCACAGTGGGAACCAGGCATATGGAATCCATCCGTTCACCTTTTCTGCGTCTCACAAAGACACGGCGGTTGGAACCAAAGATCTCAAATTTGGACTCATCAGACCAAAGCACAGATTTCCACTGGTCTAATGTCCATTCCTTGTGTTTCTTGGCCCAAACAAATCTCTTCTGCTTGTTGCCTCTCCTTAGCAGTGGTTTCCTAGCAGCTATTTGACCATGAAGGCCTGATTCGCGCAGTCTCCTCTTAACAGTTTTTCTAGAGATGGGTCTGCTGCTAGAACTCTGTGTGGCATTCATCTGGTCTCTGATCTGAGCTGCTGTTAACTTGCGATTTCTGAGGCTGGTGACTTGGATGAACTTATCCTCAGAAGCAGAGGTGACTCTTGGTCTTCCTTTCCTGGGTTGATAGTTGATGGTTTTTGCGACTCCACTTGGGGACACATTTAAAGTTTTTGCAATTTTCCGGACTGACTGATCTTCATTTCTTAAAGTAATGATGGCCACTCATTTTTCTTTAGTTAGCTGATTGGTTCTTGCCATAATATGAATTTTAACAGTTGTCCAATAGGGCTGTCGGCTGTGTATTAACCTGACTTCTGCATAACACAACTGATGGTCCCAACCCCATTGATAAAGCAAGAAATTCCACTAATCAACCCTGATAAGGCACATCTGTGAAGTGAAAACCATTTCAGGTGACTACCTCTTGAAGCTCATGGAGAGAATGCCAAGAGTGTGCAAAGCAGTAATCAGAGCAAAGGGTGGCTATTTTGAAGAAACTAGAATATAAAACATGTTTTCAGTTATTTCACCTTTTTTTGTTAAGTACATAACTCCACATGTGTTCATTCATAGTTTTGATGCCTTCAGTGAGAATCTACAATGTAAATAGTCATGAAAATAAAGGAAACGCATTGAATGAGAAGGTGTGTCCAAACTTTTGGCCTGTACTGTATATATATATATATATATATATATATATTCTTTTTTGTGTCCTTTATTATTTTTTGTTTATTTATTTCTGTTTACATTCTGTCAATTTAGATATCTATGTTCCTTTACTGGTCTTGATTTACGTATTTACGTTCTTACTTTTTTTATTAGCATCACTATTATGACTATTATCATTATCTATTTATTTTTTATATTTGTGTACTTACTTGTCTACTTATTCACTATCTTTCTCTCTTCTTTATTAATCTAATTATTATTATTATTATTATTATTGTTATTATTATTATAATATTTCTTTTTGCCTCTTCTCTATATGTGTTTATTTGTTGGGGCTAGGTGCCAGGGGGGTGGGGGGTACCTGTTCTGTGAGTTGTTGTTTGTTGGATTTATATTACTTAACACAATTACTGTTGTATGAAGAGCTATGGTTTTTGTAGTGCAAAATTCAATAAACAGAATGTCAAAAAAAAAAAAGAATGTGTAGCTTCATTACAACAACATCCATTTATGAAGTATTGTCCACTGTCATCAATGGACTTTGCATGTTCTCTCCGTGTCAGGTACTCCAGCTCTCTCCCACAGTCCAAAGACATGCAGGTTGGGGATAGGTTAACTGGTGACTCTAAATTGGCCGTAGGTGTGCATGTGAGTGTGAATGGTTGTCTGTCTCTATGTGTCAGCCCTGCAATAGTCTGGCAACCAGTCCAGGGTGTACTCCGCCTCTCGCTCAATGTCAGCTGGGATAGGCTCCAGCCGCCTGTGACCCTCAAGAGGATAAGCAGTTATGAAAGTGGATGGATGAATGTCCACTGTCATGGCTGTCTCCATATTTAAGACTAGACTGAAGACTTTCCGTTTTGATAAAGCTTATAGTTAGGGCTGGCTCAGGCTTGTCTTGGACCAGCCCCTAGTTAGGCTGACATAGGCCTAGTCTGCTGGGGGACCTCCTATAATACACAGAACCCCTCCTCTCCTTCGCTCTCTCTCTCCTTTGCTAACATTCATGTCCTGTTACTGTATCTCGCTAACTCAGCTCTACTGCATGTCACTAACTCAGCTTCTTCTCCGGAGCCTTTGTGCTCCACTGTCTCGCAGGTTAACTCGTATTGCAGCTGTGCCTGGATGATGTGTCGTGGTTGTGCTGCTGCCGTGGTCCTGCCTGATGTCTCCCACTGCTGCTGTTACTATTAGTCATACTTGTACTGTTATTATACACATATGATTACTGTCACATACATATACTATCATATATTAATATGTACCTACAACATATAGTAGCAGAATTACCATAATTATTACTATAATATTGTCACCAAAATTAATGTTGTTGTAAGCTATTAGCATTGCTGTCTGCCCTGCATCTCTCTCTGGCTCTGTCTCAACTTCTCTCTCTGTCTCTGTCTCTCTTTATGTCTCATTTTGTCATATGGATTACTGTTAATTTGTTATGTTGATCTGTTCTGTACAACATCTATTGCACGTCTGTCCGTCCTGGAAGAGGGATCCCTCCTCAGTTGCTCTTCCTAAGGTTTCTAGGCTGCACAATTGTCTTCGGTGAACAACATACAACTTGTCACGAATCACAACAAATTACTAATTCCAATGAATGCAGTTGCCTCTGTTTTTCAAGTGTGCCTTTTATTAATGGTTACTGTTACTGTGCATTCTGAGCAGGGCCCTACGTAATTCTTGTCATTGTCACTGATATTGTGTGTTTTAAGATCAAGGGTCTCTGTGTTAAGCCAATAACAATACACACTCAAAACTTTCACATGCTTTGAAAAGTTCATGATGCTTGATTCTGTAGTCAGAAACCTTTGTGGTGGTTTGCTGCTGCAGCAAATAAGTGCTTGATACTCGTATCATACAAATAAGAATTAATGTATTGTTTGTGTAATTGAATCAGACAGAAATATTATGGGAAATAAATAGATTTTATCACTACTGTCACTACTAGCACCACAGTAGCAGAAGCTGCCACCACCCAGGATGTGCTCTAATCATTACATTAGAAAGGAATTTGAGAATGGCTAACTTAAAGGTTCAGAGTGTGAGATTTAGGGGGATTTAGTGGCATCTGGTGGTGAGGATTGCAGGTTACGACTGGCTGAAGCCTCTCTCGGTTGGAACTCCTTGTCCAGGAGATTTTTACTGGGAGCCGAATTATCCACAGGGGTCTCTTCCTATACACAAAATAGACCAGGTGATTTAAAACACTGAATGAAGCAGTTTCATGTTTAAAATCAGTGTTATTTAAACAATGCTCGTCACGAAGGGGCTGCCAAGGTATGGTGGCCAAAATAAAACATGAATGTCCCTTTCTAGAGTCAGTTTTGCTTTGTCTATTGTGGTCTACTCTATAAACATGATGGTGCAACATGGCACTCTCCAAAGACAAGGACTTGCTCCCTAAGTAAATATAAAGGGCTCATTCTAGGGTAACAAAAACACAACAGTTCTTTTTTCAGGTGATTATACACTAAAGAAAACATTCTTATTATATTATATTATATTATATTATATTACATATCTGCCAATATATCCTTCTAAATCATTGAACCTTTAATATGTGTCTGGAGGGGGACTTTACATTAATGAAATAAGGTGTGAAGTAATTGCACTTTTTGCTGTGTGGATGGGTGGGTTTAGAGAATACGAATCACCATTGCTCTATGAGCATGCAGTGGTGCTTTCCCCTGAATAAGGCTGACTAATTCAATCATGCCAAAACCTCACAAACACACATAATGTGTATTTGCAAACCACATCAGTGTGGTTTGCAAATACAAAACAACATTCACAAGTTAATGCATTTCGTTTTGCAAATAAGAAACATGCCTATCAAACAAATATACTCAGACTAAATCATGCTTCAGACTAAAATCTTTCAACTACAAAAAAATCCTTCAAGTACATAAAACCAATTCTACAACTACAAAAAAACTTAAAGCCATTCGTGTGTGGATCTGAAGCTGTGCGTGTGTGGATCTGCAAGGCGGAATATTACTGCCAAAAGTCACGTGACTTTTGGCACGATTTTACCACTGTCACATGACTTTTGCCACTAATTTTCTGCCTTGCAGATCCACACGAACGGCTTCTGATCCACAAATGTCCTGTAATTCGCACTCCACAACAGCAGGTGGCGCTGTTGATTCAATCTAAGGCCGCCAACAAAGATTCAACTATGGCCACATACAACGTTAATAACTTGATAGGTCTTGGTCTGAAGACGGGATTTTGAAGTGAAGACGACCTCAGTCCACACACATTTATCTGCAGTAACTGAACACGACTCCTCAGATGGTGCTAAAACAAAACACACATTGCTGCTTGCTGCTTCACACTGAAAGGTTTGAAATAACTAAGTAACGGGAGGCTTTTATTGTGAAAAGTTTATAGGAAGTGATACAACACTGAGTTTGTTTGTGGATCGTTGGGCGTGAGTAAAACATGTTATGTGTGTTTGTGAGGTTTTGGCATGATTTTAGCTCCATACTTCCAGATCTTCTCAACAGCGATGTGGGAGGCCAGAGATCAAGACACTCATGCTGTGACGTGGATCACTGCATCACTACTGGCTCCCAGCTAGTAACACTAGGACAGCACATCAACGTATTTTTCATCAGCATTACAATCTTTAAATCACTTTTACATCCAGAAACACTATTTCACCAAAGTAAGGCAGCTGTACACAAAGACTTGGTCAAAAGGAAAGCGTTGTGTTTCCAAGCTTGTTTATGTTCCTCCTTCCCCTGGGTGACAGTGCAGGCCTGGATCAGCTCTTTCTCCATCAGAGAGGGGGTGAATTCTCTGTGGATTGAGGTCAGACTGCCATACAGTCTGTAGAGAAAGTCCACATACACTGCAGAGCAGTCCACTGTTAGTATGGATGAGCAACAATTCTGCCTATTTGTGAACAAAATTACATTTGATAATATGTGAAACAAGCTCTTGTGACATTTTCTAGTACATTTTGTTATATATTTTATCTGTATGTGAGTTTTGCAATCATTTTATTATTTCATAATTTATATACAGCACCTCTTATGTCCCAAAGATTTTTTTTTTTACATTGTGTGAACAAGTTATTATCTTGTTCCCACAATATAATTATTCTATGCACACAAATTATCTTGTGGGAACAAGATAATAACTTGTTTCCACAAAATAATAACTTCTTCCCATGATATAACAACTTCTTCCCACAGTATAATAATTTGTGCACAAGGGTCATAAATATAGATAGTACAAGCAGTGTGGTTGCTCTGGGGCCCATAGAGAAAGCAGGCCCTCCAACAGCATGTTGGCCAGAGAACAGGCTCTTGTAACTCATTCAGATTTCCATCTAAGAAATATATCAAGTTTAAAAAGTGGGGGCAGCTGTTGCATATGTTGTCAAAGGCAAACCCATCTCCATCATCAAACATACTGCGCATTTAACTGGATAGAGGATTTTAATCATTGGATGAATTTTAAGTTACAAAAGAAAAAAGCTGAGCACAGGTTCATGGCTCCACTCACCTTACCACCGGCCTGCAAGAGCTGTGTCAGTCTCAGCAAGAAGATTGCTGAATTGGAGCAAAGAATTTACACATTGTACAAAATCCAAGAAGTGGAAAGGCAATTGGACACTATCATCTTCGGTCCTGCACGAGCCCCAGCCACCACTGCTGAAGATCTGGCTGCCACTGCTCCATATCTACCTGATGCCACTACATCTCTGGCTGCAGCATCAACTCCGCCTGCTGCTACGGCTCCAGCCAGTGCTGCTTTCTCTACCTTAGTCACCATTCCCCAGGACACCTGACTTCAGCTGGGGGCTAAACCCAAAGCCTCAGTCAGCTCTTCTCCTTCACAACCACGACCACAACCTTAGCCCTGGGTTGTTGTCGGTGACCAGAACAAGAGGGGGAGACTCTCCAGGTGCTACTGTTCAACACATCACAGATAAAGTCCCAGACATAATAAAATCCTACACTGAGGTTGATAGGGTCATCATACATGTCGCTAAAAACAACATTCAAAAACAGCAGTCTGAACTGTTAAAACAAGATTTTATTTGCTTCTTCAACGTCCTCAAATGATCCCATAGCAGAGCGTATATCTCCAGCCCATCACCCACCCTCGGCCGTGGAGTGGGTCGTTTCAGTAGATTATGTTCCCTTAGCACCTGACTTTCACCTGCATGCGACACCAACAGACTAAACTTAATTGATAACTTCAACCTCTTCTGGCAGTGTGGTCATCTCTTTGGTTCAGATGGTCTCACTCTGAACAGAGCTGCTGCACAAATGCCCTCTACCAATCTGGCATACAGTGTTTATCATTCACATGCTCCCAAATCCACCTGTCCACATCATCACCATAGCATGATCACCCATCAATCCAGTGCTGACCGGTCCGTTACTAATTAATGCTCCCCTGGTCCATGTCCCCATCACAATGGTTCCACCACACCCACAGACACACCCCCTGCCGGACTTGGACCATTAACTGTCCTTTCTCTTACAAAACAAGCTGGATGGTTCCCTCAAACTAACAGAAAATTAGTGAGTAAACCTCAACAAATTTTCCCAGTAGTAAATCAAGCAAAAATCATATGAGACAGAGAAATAAAGCCTAAGGGCATATAACATTTTAACAGATTCAAATCTACCCTTTTTGTGCCTCAGTGAAACCTGGCTCCACAGTAGGATTCAAACCAGTTTAATTTATTTTTTTATTTTTTATTTATTTTTTTTTAATCTACCACAGTCATGTTTTGGAGCAGGTTTTCAGATGTATGCAGACAATACAGTCATACATGTATCTGCAAAAACTGCTCTGGCAGCTTCCAAACAGCTTTCATGCCACTTACAATCTATAGCAGCATGGTTTGAAAAGTCTCATCTCTCACTCATCCAATATTAAGAAAACAGTGTCAACAGAAGCTAATGTGTTAAATCTGAATATTAATGGATAACATATCAAACAGGTCTCAGAGGTAAAATACCTCGGCCTCATCAGCAGGCTTGTAAAAGCAAACTTACATACATTTAGACTTATCAGGGACTGTCTTCCATTTTACGCTGCAAACAGTTTCATCCATGCTATGATTTTTTTAGCATTTAAGTTACTGTGTAACCTCTTGGTCACAAGCAACATCTACAAAAAGTAACCAATAAGAGTACATCATGTACAGCCATGTTCTTCAGCTAAATAACTAAATATATTAGTTATATAATATTCAACTAAATATACTAAGTTTTGATCATTTCATTAATTTTGCTAATTTCAAACTCATCCACAAATGCCTGAATAATCGAGAGGCACCCAACTGCAGGCAAGATGGCGGACAAGGGCGCCGCCATATATCCAATCCATACCGGAAGTCACAACCGGAAGTTGGTCTTCTTCGTGTATCTTGTTACTTATTCGGCGCTCGGTCTTTACGGTACATCCAGACGGTAGATCGAGGATGATACGAAGATACAAAGAGATAGAGCGGTAAGAGAAACAGTTTTCATTATCCTCTATCTAAAAAGTGTAGCGTGTTATCTAAGATATAATTTTATGCTATCTACAAATGTAATGTATCGAAGAATTAGAGTGACATGAGCTGGGAAGGCTGTTTCTCCGCTCGACTGGATGGTCTGGGCTAACGTTAGCTTAGCTATAGGAAGTGCGCTGTTAAGTATAAATTTGGTGAAGTCCTGTGGCCATTTTATCTGCCTTTTTGTGTGTTGGGGTGTAAAACATCTTTGCACACACTCACTTCTATTAGCCCATATTAATCGGTTCAGATAAGTAACATATACAGTGTTTCCTCTGGGATTTTTCAAAGCGGCGGCAGCACAACCCCCCCCCCCGCATCGATAAGAAAATTATTTGACGTGCAACATCGCCATGTGTGTTTATTGATAACAGAACAGTGTGTAGTGAGGACGTGAGCGCTGAAGGAGAGGACATTATAAGCAAAAAGAAGGACATGTGGTGTTAACCTTATGATCTGTAAAGTTTTCTAGATATCAGTGTTGTTTGACATGTCCTTCTTCAGATGAACCCCTCTATTTTAACAAAAGAATCCAGTCTGGAGCGCACAGCCTTGCCGTCCACTGAGTTTGGGTGTCCTCTCTGTCCCAAATTCATGACTAAAAGTGATCCAGAGGCACCTTAGAAACCACTCAGCAAATGCAGTGCATTTCCAGGGTATGTTGATGAGAAGTATCTGTCTGAGATCATATAATTTTACATTTAACAGTAATGTTGAATGATAATGTGTTTTTGCATGTATAAGCTTGCCATAATTTAACCAGTGTTATATTGAGTTGCACTGCTTTGAGGTCTGTGGATAAGCTTGGCAAAGAAAGCAAGTAATTTTCAATAGATCCCCACTTGTAGCATTTTGTCGAGTTGTTTAACTGTTTCAACTAAGGAAAAATACAATTGTATATTCTTTATAGGATGTTAAGGAAAAGGAAATTATTGGGTTATTGTGGTCAATATTTTATTCCTTTGGAAAACATAAAAACAAAACAGTGCACTCTTTAGAGTGCCACAAGGTATGATTGGATAATTTAACTGTTTTTCAGATGTTGATCAAAATCCTGGAGGAAGGCATTACCCGACTGCAGGCAGAGATCATGATGGTCAGTGGGAGCCTGATTTAACTTAAAAAATGTTGTTGTTTTATTGTTCATTGTTTTTTTCATTGTTTCATGTTCAGTTTCATTTGCTCCTCTCCAGTGTTGTTCATACTTTCCTATTTTTACTTTTCTATTTTGGAAGATTTGGAGATGGAACGCAATATAATGTTTATCACAAAAAAGAGAAGTCCAAGTCAAGTTCTTAATGTTGCCAGCATGATAGTGTAATGTTGTGTTTAACTGTATTCCAGAAATAAAATAGAATTAATAGAATACTGACAATAGGAAAATCTAATTATTATTACATTCATTTAATAGTTACACCTGAAAATGAACACCAGACCCAGGAACTCCCTGTTCTGTTGCAGTCATACTTGTCTGGGGCCACTGTGTTGCTCATGATGCCTCTCTCTCATCCCAGAAGATCCCTGGTGGGTGAGGAAACGACCAGCAGGATTGAAGTCATTTAGGTAAGCTTTTCTACTATGCTTTTGAGCAAACAATGTGTGGGGAGTCTCTACTGTGTTTAATGAAGGAATCTTCTGGTGGACAGGCTGGGCCATAAACAGGAAAGGCAGGGAGAGCATGCCAGCTTCCTGCAAACAAGATCCTGGGCTTCTAATTGCTAACATCTCAGTTTTACATACTGTATAAAGTCGTGAAAAGACTTAGAGTCAACTAACTATTAAATGATGCGGTATACAGCGGCGAATGGCGAATAATATACACGAAAGAAGACCAACTTCCGGTTGAGACTTCCAGCATGGATTGGATATATGGCGGCGCCCTTGTCCACCATCTTGACTGCAGGAAGGTACTCTTGGAATAATCAGGCTCCCCAGGTGCACAGTGACCTTGTGGTTCCACTCAGAGCTTCGGGTGCAGTAACACATGGAGCAGCCAATGGGAACTGTAAGGTTACCCTGTGACCTACGTGCTGACGTACTGCGGTAAGAGTGTTGTGTCATTTCCGGTGTTTCTGTGTTGGTGTCTCTCTGCTGCTGCAGCGATCTCTCACCAGCTACTTTTCTGCTTTTTCTCCTCACTTTAGCCGTTAAACATCCACTTCACTTCTTAAACCACACTAGCTGTGTTAATCACTCCACTTCTTTAAACGACTGTCTTATTCATCTTTGTTTGCTCACACACTCTCACCCTTGTTAGCTACCTTAGCTTAGCATCTAGCGATGGCTTCCTCTCCTGCACTCTCTTGCTCGGTGTGCCAGATGTTAAGTTATTCCTCCGCCTCCTTTAGCGATAATGGTACATGTGAGAAATGTAGTTTATTTTCTGCGTTGGAGGCACGGCTTAGTCAATTAGAAGCTCGGCTCCACACCATGGAGAGTCAAACTGTAGCTGCGGTAGTTAGCCAGTCCCCTGTAGCCGGCGCGGAGCCACTTAGCATAGCCTCTGCTAGCGGTCCTCCAGTAACTCCTGTGCAGCCGGGAGACTGGGTGACTGTCCGAGGGAAGCGTAGTACCAGGCTGAAGCCCACGGCTCACCACCAGCCCGTTCATGTTTCTAACCGTTTTTCCCCACTCAGCGACAAACCCGCTGAGGAGAAAACTGGTAATTGGCAGCTCTATTTTGAGAAACGTGAAGTTAGCGATACCAGTGACCATAGTCAAATGTATCCCTGGGGCCAGAGCGGGCGACACTGAATCAAATTTAAAACTGCTGGCTAAGGCTAAACGTAGATTCAGTAAGATTGTTATTCACGTCGGCGTTAATGACACCCGGTTACGCCAATCGGAGGTCACTAAAATTAATGTTGCCTCGGTGTGTCAGTATGCTAAAACTATGTCGGACTCCGTAGTTTTCTCTGGACCCCTGCCAAATCTGACCACTGATGATATGTTTAGCCGCATGTCATCATTCAATCGCTGGCTGTCCAGGTGGTGTCCAGCAAGTGATGTGGACTTCGTTAATAATTGGAAAACCTTTTGGGGAAAACCTGGTCTCATTAGGAGAGATGGCATTCATCCCACTTTGGATGGAGCCGCTCTCATATCTAGAAACCTGGACAAGTTTATTAGTGATCTAAAACCGTGACAACACAGAGTTCAGGCCAGGAATCAGAGTCGCAGTGTAAAACGCTTCTCTGAGCTTCTAGTGCAGTCACCCACCCATAGTGTCATACAAACGGTGTCTGTCCCCCGACCTTCTAAATTATTTAAATATAAAGTCAAACAAAGAGGAGTTGTACATAACAACCTGATAAAAATTAAAACCTCTTCTGTGACAGAAAGACAAAACAGGAGAATTAAATGTGGATTGTTAAATGTCAGATCGTTATCTTCCAAAGCAGTGTTAGTAAACGAATTAATATCAGACGATCATATAGATTTACTCAGCCTCACCAAAACCTGGCTGTGTCATGATGAATATGTCAGTCTAAATGAATCCACTCCTCCCAGTCATAATAATATCCACATTCCTCGAGGCAGCGGCCGAGGAGGGGGAGTTGCAGCCATTTTTAACTCTAGTCTATTAATCAGTGCTAAACCTAAACTAGATTACGAATCCTTTGAAAGCCTTGTCCTTAGTCTTTTACATCCGACCTGGAAAACCTCGCAGCCTCTTCTATTTGTTATAGTGTACCACGCTCCTGGCCCGTATTCAGAATTCTTATCTGAATTCTCAGAGTTTTTATCCAGTTTAGTCCTGAAATCAGATAAAGTTATTATTGTAGGCGATTTCAATATCCACGTGGACGTTGATAATGACTCCCTCGCTACTGCGTTTATCACATTATTAGACTCCATTGGCTTCAGTCAAAGTGTACATAAGCCGACTCACCGTTTTAACCACACCCTCGATCTAGTTCTGGCGTATGGAGTTGAGATTAATGACTTAATGGTCTTTCCAGAGAATCCCTCTCTATCAGATCATTACTTAATAACTTTTGATTTCTGTCTACTTGACTACGCGCTACTCAGTAACAGTTACTACACTAGGTGTTTATCAGATAGTGCGGTAGCAAAATTTAAGGAAGTGATTCCATCGGCGTTAAATTTAATACCCTCTGTAAGTGAGGTTTCCCGTACTGACTTTGAAGTCTCCCAAATTGATTATCTCGTCGATAGCGCTGCAGGCTCGCTGTGAACAACTCTCGACTCTGTAACACCTCTTAAAAAGAAGTTTGCAAAGAAAAGAAATTTTGCTCCCTGGTATAACTCCCAAACCAGAAAATTAAAGCAAATGTCACGAAGATTCTCGTTTAATCTGGTTAGATAGTCTAAAAACATATAGGAGAGCCCTCCACAATGCCAGAGCAAACTATTACTCATCATTAATAGAAGAAAATAAGAACAACCCTAGGTTTCTTTTCAGCACTGTAGCCAGGCTGACAGAGAGTCACAGCTCTATTGAGCCTTGTATTCCTTTAGCCCTTAGCAGTAATGATTTTATGAGCTTTTTTAATGACAAAATCGTAACTATTAGAGACAAAATTCATGACCTCCTGCCCTCTAACAGTACTAATCTGCCTTCAAACACAGCTATAAGTGCTGATACATATTTAAATTGCTTCTCCCTGATTTCTATTCAACAATTGACCTCAATGATTTCTTCAACCAAGTCATCAACGTGTCTCTTGGACCCCATCCCAACAAGGCTACTTAAAGAAGTCTTACCTTTAGTTAACACTTGCATACTAGACATGATCAATATATCTTTATTAACAGGCTTTGTACCACAGTCTTTTAAGGTAGCTGTAATTAAACCTCTGTTAAAAAAAGCCCACATTGGATCCAGAGGTGTTAGCCAATTACAGAACTATATCCAACCTTCCCTTTCTCTCAAAGATCCTTGAGAAAGTAGTCACAGATCAGCTGTGTGACTTTCTCCGTGAAAATAATTTATTTGAGGAATTTCAGTCAGGATTTAGGGCCCATCATAGTACCGAGACAGCACTAGTTAAAATTACAAATGATCTCCTGATTGCTTCAGACCAAGGACTCGTCTCTGTACTTGTCTTACTAGATCTTAGGGCCGCATTTGACACAATTGACCATCAAATTCTGCTACAGAGACTGGAACATTCAATTGGCCTTAAAGGTTCTGCACTAAGCTGGTTTAAATCGTACTTAACCGATCGTTTTCAGTTTGTTCACATTCATAATGAATCATCTTCACGTACTAAAGTTTGTTTTGGAGTACCTCAAGGTTCAGTGCTCGGACCAATTCTATTCACGCTATATATGCTTACCTTAGGAAGCATCATTAAAAATCACTCTATCAATTTCCATTGCTATGCGGATGATAAACAGTTGTATTTATCGATAAAACCAGAAGAAACGGATCAATTAACTAAACTTCAGAAATGCCTTAAAGATATAAAAACCTGGATGAGCACCAATTTCCTGATGTTAAATTCAGACAAAACTGAAGTTATTGTTCTTGGCCCCAAACAGCTCAGAAATTCTTTATCTGATGATATAGTTTCTCTGGATGGCATTGCTCTGGGCTCTAGCACCACCGTAAGAAACCTCGGCGTAATATTTGATCAATATTTGTCTTTTAACTCCCATTTAAAACAAACGTCTCGGACTGCATTTTTTCATCTGCGAAATATTGCGAAAATTAGGCCTATCCTGTCACTAAAAGATGCTGAAAAATTGGTCCACGCGTTTGTTACCTCGAGGCTGGATTACTGTAATTCTCTATTATCAGGTAGCTCTAATAAGTGCTTGAAAACTCTCCAGCTAATCCAGAACGCGGCGACACGTGTACTGACAGGTACTAAGATACGAGATCATATTTCTCCTGTTTTAGCTTCTCTGCACTGGCTCCCTGTAAAATCCAGAATTGAATTTAAAATCCTTCTCCTAACCTACAAAGCTCTAAATAATCAGGCTCCATCATATCTCAGAGAGCTCATAGTGCCCTATTATCCCACCAGAACACTGCGCTCTGAGAATGCAGGGTTACTCGTGGTCCCTAAAGTCTCCAAAAGTAGAACAGGAGCCAGAGCCTTCACCTATCAGGCTCCTCTTTTGTGGACTCAGCTTCCTGTTTCAGTCCGGGAGGCAGACACCATCTCCACTTTTAAGACTAGACTTAAGACTTTCCTTTTTGATAAAGCTTATAGTTAGGGCTGGCTCAGGCTTGTCCTGGACCAGCCCCTAGTTAGGCTGACATAGGCCTAGTCTGCCGGGGTACCTCCTATAATACACAGAGCCCCTTCTCTCCTTCTCACTCTCTCTCTCCCTTGCTAGTATTCATGTCCTGTTAATGCATCTCTCTAACCTGGGTCTACTGCATGTCACTAACTCAGCTTGTTCTCCGGAGCCTTTGTGCTCCACTGTCTCGCAGGTTAACTCATACCGCAGCTGTGCCTGGATGATGTGTCGCGGTTGTGCTGCTGCCATGGTCCTGCCTGATGCCTCCCACTGCTGCTGTTACTATTAGTCATACCTGAACTATTATACATATATCATTATTGTCACATACATATATAATCATATTATTAATATAATATCTGTTTCTCTTTATGTCTCATTGTGTCATATGGATTACTGTTAATTCATTATATTGATCCAGTGTTTCCCACAGATCAAGGATCTATTTGTGGTGGTGTGGTCGGGGGGGGGGCAAAGTCAAAACCCACATTTTGAGTGGAACTGCAAAGCTGTAATTGTGAACACTATATACACACATGAATATTCAAATGTGCAATTGTAAACACTATATACATACATATATAATTGCTATACAAATGTACTTGAATAGAAATATTTACAGAATAGAACATTAGATGAATTATGTACAAGTATTGATGAAAATAGCCTGCATTCAGTAAATTTTACTTAAGATCTACATATATAGATATCAGAGGCGATTTCTCTAAGACTGCAAGGGAAGCTCAGCTTCCCCTAAAATGTCAAAAATTAAATGGTCAAATATGTACGGATGTGTTAACATTTCATTGACTACAAATGCGTTAAAACACGTTCATCTCGACGACGAGTTCGTTCAGCTGAGGGGCGTTCAGGGTCCCTCCGCCGTTGTAAAATCACTGTAACTCACGGCTTCTCGGGGCTTATTGCTTTATAAAACGGTTACCCTACATATAGCCCATAAAATAAACACACACGAAAAAGAATCAACAATGTATTGGTAATAATGCAACAATAAAACTGAGAACTATTCATTCTTCCACCAAGCAAGATCGAGTGGACAGAATGGTTGCCAAGCAACACAGACGCTGCGGTCTACCAGTGGGTTACACTGATTTTACAACGGCATGGAACGCAGCTCAGCCAATCACATTCAAGGATGGGAAGCACCCGTTTTATAAACCATAAATAAATGTGCTTCATAAACCCTTTGTGTTTTCATTTAGGCTGTATTATAACGTAGGAATGTTCACAGCATTTAAATGTCAACAAAGGTTGGCCTATCAGATTCTGATCACCTTACTGTAGTTAGTAAGCAGTTGACAAGTTGTTTCTAGATATCTTGTACACCTGTCTTAAAATGTAAGGGATACTGGAGCTTGGTTGGGGTGGTTGGCGCCGGAAAATTTCCCTTATTTTCAAATCCAAAACTTGACAGGTATGGTTCTATGGCATGAGTGTGGTTGAAAAACGGCTTCAATTAAATGTTCCTTTTATAAGTTACTGCCTCGCTAAAATATGACAAATTTTATTATGTAAATTTAAAGTGAGCTTCCCCTGTTTGAAAGACCAGCAGCCGCCACTGATATACATTTTAATAAAAAGATATAAATAATAGCCTACATTTACTCTTTTAGTTTTTATAGATTAATAGATATACATAGTAATAAAAGATATGAATAATAGCTTGTATTTATTTTTTACTAGATATACAAGTATATTTAGATATAGAGACATTTATATCTCTACTGCTTGCAAAGTTTGCACTCTTTATCTGACGTTATCTGACGTAACGTTACCCCCCACTACTATCCCTTCCTCCTCCTCCTCTCTCTCTCTCTCTCTGCCGCAGCTGCATCTGCTGCCACAGCTGCGGCGCTAGTTGAAGCCTGGAAATATTGAAAGCAAATACATTTCACACTGATGGAAGTCTTGTCACTATTCCATGCGTTTCTTAAGCGTCTTATACCGTTTTGATAATACCCCGTGAGGTCCGGAACCTAACTCCTCTTCAAGACGAGGTCTTTTTTTCTTCAGAAAATATTTTTCTATACTCATCTGTGTAAAAGAGTGAACATCCAAGTTAATTACTAATGAGCAGAGCCGATTTATGTAAGCTAACATTACGGCGCTAGCGGCAGCAGCTCAACGGGTGCCTGTCGGCTAACGTACACTAACAGTTAATGTCTCTGCACATTTTGAGCTTCCAAGTTTGACACAGACACAGGCTGATATAACATGATGAGCTAGAGTTGTTCGGACCGGGGGCGTTACCGGGGGGGCAGGGGTGGGCAGTGCCCACCCACGGACACGCTCTGCCCACCCAAGGAAAAGTGGATGTAGTACTGACGGCAGTCTGGGCACCGCGTATGGTATCCCATTCATATAGTACTGTGTATGTCAGCTGACATTGCCGTGGACTCTCCCGCGTCCTACAGCACACACTGTCAGCTCAGTCCCCACGGAGCAGCCCCTCCCAGCAGGGAGATGTTGACCCCTCGGCGTCCAGGGTGCAAATGAATCGCGCATGTGCCAAAGCGCAACTCGCAGACACCGTCAGTAGTTCAGACAGTACTTGACGTTTGTCCTGCTGCTCTTCATTTATTACTCGTCTGCCTCGCCATCTAGTTTCAGTCACATCAGTGATCTATTTGCCCTAGCACTACCACCGTCTCCTACCTTTGCCTCTCGTACCGGACTATTATCATTCATCTCACTCATCTTGTACTTTTTGTCTGTCATCTGTGTGTCCTCTGTTGTGTGTTGTGCTACGTGTTAGCAAGACTTAGCAGTTACCTGCCTTTGGCGGGTAGCTCCTCTCAGTCAAATAAGCACATACTGCCAGAAAGAGAGATGCATAGGTGGCTCATAAAGAAGCAAGCAGCTTCCACGCCCGCTAACTCCCCCTCTACCACCGCCGCGAACACCGAGCAGGGCTCAGTATCACTGCCGGGGTCTGCAGGTGATGTGCGCCCGGCAGACGCATCACGTCCCGGCGGCAGCTCGGCCCCTCTGCCGGCGGCGTCTGAAAGCGTCCCTCCTGTTCTTCCCGTCCAGTCCTCTGACTCTGGCCCTGCTGTGTGTGCTCCTCCAGACTTAAACTTGGATCGCCCATCACAACCCATTCTGAATACGTACCCTAGACGGCCGTTTGGGAAAACATTAAGGTGCTTTAATGCAGCCTGGTACCAAACCCGACCATGGCTGGAATACTCTGTGATGCGCGATGCCAGTTTTTGTTTTGCTTGTCGCAAATTTAGCTCCAATAAAGACCGCAAGGACATATTTACCATGCGTGGATACACCAATTGGAAAAAAGCACTTGAAAAAGACGGAGGCTTTTTCAAACATGCATCAGGCACCGCACACACCAGAGCTATGATGGCATGGCAGGAGCATAAGCAGCGGTCAGAGACTGGTGACACTATTGCGCATCTGCTGGGTCAAACCCAAGTTGAAAAGAACAGGTACTATGTGAAAAGCATGGGTGAAGTCATTCAGTTTCTCACAATTAATGAGCTTGCTCTGCGTGGGCACTATCATGAGGGTGGGGACGAGGAGGGACTGGTGAATAAGCTCTTTGATTATACACTGAAAAAAGATCCCAAACTTGCTGACATCACAAAATGCATCCCTGATAACGCCAAATACACATCAAATGTCATTCAAAATGAAATAATTGCAACATTGGCAAAAATGGTGTTGGATGATATCAGGACCAGATATGAAAACCCTGACTCTCCAGGGTTCTGTATCAAAAGTGACGGCACCAGGGACCGCTGCAACATTGAAAATTTATCCATTGTGGTAAGATTTGTCCGTGACTCTATCCCAGAAGAGCACCTGATCGGCTTGGTGGAACTGGGTCAGCTTGATGCTGAATATGTGAGCACCCAACTGCTCTCTCATCTTTCTGACCTGTCATATAATGCTGATAACATAGTGTCTCAATGCTATGATGGTGCTGCGGTCATGTCTGGAGTGAGGGGTGGGGTGCAGGCCCTCCTTCAACAAAAGCTTAGCAGGGACATTCCTTATGTTCACTGCTTCAATCACCAGCTGCATTTGGCAGTTATTCATGCAATGCAAGCTGAGCCTTCAGCTAAGAGGTTTTTTGATTGGTCCAGCTCACTGAAAGCATTTTGTCATAAACATTATGTTACACACACATACAATGCACCAACACTGAAAAGATTGCTGGAAATTCGCTGGACCAGTCACTATGAGGTCACTAAGTCCATTGTGAACAACGAGGACATCATCAGGAGACTCCTGTCTGAAGTGGCAGAGGATGACACTGCACCCTTGGACATTTGTACAGAGGCAAGTGGTCTCCTGGCCCAGCTTGAGAGGCAGAGCTTCTTTGCAACTGCAAAATTCCTCCTTCATGTGCTTGGTGCACTGACATCAGCAAACTCAATCCTACAGTCACAAACTGTGGATCTGTGCACTGCATGTGAGGTTGTGACAGCTTCACTGGGCACATTGAAGGAGATGAGAAGTGATTCCTTCTGGGAGGAGCATTTCTCTCAGTGTGGAAGTACCAATCCACCTAAAAGGAGACGGATAGTTAGCTCACAGCTTGATGGTGCCATAGTCTCATCCACATTAGGACATGGCGGAGCTGATGCTCAAACTCACCCTAACCTGACCTTTAAAAGGGCAATGTTCAACATTCTGGACAGGGCCATTGTTGAGATGGAGACAAGATTCTCTCAAAAGAATGTTGACTTAATGAAAGCCACATCCTCTCTCCTTCCTAAGACAGCCGCTTTCCTTGACCCCCACCTCCTGAAGCCACTTCAGGTGCTTGCACGCACAGAGCAAAGTAGCCTGAGCCTGCAAAATGAAATTGTGGTTGCAAGACCAATGTTAATGGATAAACTGCCAACTGATGTGAACCTCTCTGAAGCTTGCAAATGCATTCAGCAGTACAAAGATGCATTTCCCATCCTGCACAGATTGTACGTCACTGCACTAATCATTGGTGTGTCTTCAGCTGCATGTGAAAGCTCTTTTTCAACATTAACCCGCATTCTCACTCCTCTCCGCAGAACAATGCTGCATTCACGGAAGAGAGATTTAGTCATTTTGGCCCATGAGAAAGAAATTACAAGGAATCTTGACATGAATAGATTTGTGACAGAATTTGCCAAGAGCAGCCGCAGACTTGTCCTGTAGATGGTGTCTGGGATAACAAGGATATACCTTTAACCTAACCTGTGCCTTATTACCTGCACATCTTATTGTGTTCTAAGTTAACCTTTGTTTGTCACCTGCATGTCCATACTGTTCAGTTAT
This sequence comes from Cephalopholis sonnerati, assembly GCA_019142605.1. Taxonomy (NCBI): domain Eukaryota; kingdom Metazoa; phylum Chordata; class Actinopteri; order Perciformes; family Serranidae; genus Cephalopholis; species Cephalopholis sonnerati. The sequence continues at coordinate 1,252,181 of JAGQAX010000008.1, forward strand.
GGATGTGTTCTAAGTTTTAACCTTTGTTTGTGTTGTTACCTCCTCTTTCACCTTAAAAAAAAACAAAACAAAAACAACAAAAAAAAAACATTATCACCTGCATGTCCATACTGTTCAGTTATGGATGTGTTCTAAGTTTTAACCTTTGTTTGTGTTGTTACCTCCTCTTTCACCTTAAAAAAAAACAAAAACAAAAACAAAAAAACATTGTCACCTGCATGTCCATACTGTTCAGTTATGGATGTGTTCTAAGTTTTAACCTTTGTTTGTGTTGTTACCTCCTCTTTCACCTTAAAAAAAAACAAAAAAACAAAAAAAAAACATTGTCACCTGCATGTCCATACTGTTCAGTTATGGATGTGTTCTAAGTCAAATAAAATCAAATCAACTTTTATTTGTTTAGCCCAAATCACAAGTCAGTTATCTCAATTAAGGAGAACACAAAACATGTTTTAAGGTGCAGTAGCCCTACGCTGGATTTCGACCTACTTGAGCATTGTAGCACTTTTTTTGCCCCCCCAGGTAAGACTAATGCCCACCCACACCTGGCATCCTGGTAACACCACTGGTTCGGACCACTTTGTACTGGCACGTCTTACCTTTGTTGTTCCACGCCTCTTCCGCCACGACTTCTTCTTCTGCATCTTATTAATTTATAGGCGGCGTTACAATGCATACCGCCACCCAATGCTCCAGAATTGTAACGACACGCGACATTCACAAAGCAAACAGTCCGGAGGCAGGTCGAGTCAAAAGCCGAAAAATGTATTCCTGGCGGCCAAAATTTATTCGTGGCGGGCCGCCACGAATAAATGAACGTGTGGGAAACACTGTGATCTGTTCTGTACAACATCTATTGCTCGTCTGTCCATCCTGGAAGAGGGATCCCTCCTTCAGTTGCTCTTCCTGAGGTTTCTACCATTTTTTTTCCCCGTTAAAGGGGTTTTTTTGGAGAGTTTTTCCTTATCTGCTGTGAGGGTCCTAAGGACAGAGGGATGTTGTATGCTGTAAAGCCCTCTGAGGCAAATTGTGATTTGTGATATTGGAATTTATAAATAAAAATTGATTGATTGATTGATTGATTGATTGATTGATTGATTGTAAATCCTCATTTGGACAAACAGCCTTTTCTGTCCTTGGAATTAACATTTGGAGTTCTTTACTTTCAAAACTTAAACTGGATCCTGATTTTGATCACTTTAAACTTAAATAGTCTTTAAGAAGGAATCAGTTATGCAGTCATAACTGATTTGGTGCTTTCTATTCTATGGTGCTTATTATGTTTGTGTCTTGTATTGTTCTCTCTGTACTATTATTGTTGTGTGTACTTTGTACTGTCACTTGTGTTTTTGTTGCTGAGTCTTTTGTATTTTAAGACCCAACTAGGGGTAGGCATTGCAAATTCTCTCAGGCTATAAATGCTGTGGTGTGCTGCATTTATGCATGCTACATACTTGTCCCTATACAAAAAAACATCAAATAAATAAGTAAATCATGGTTTCTTTTTTCTTTTTTTATTTTTGTGAGAGTCAGTAGCAATCTATTCTACAGTACGATTATATGTTTACTTTGCATAAACTATAAAACTTTAAATAAAGTATAAAACATATTTAAGTGAATGAAAGCTTTCTATTTTATTTGGTATTTTTGTCATATACAAATATGTGCTGATAATTGCTGGGTAATATGTATGCTGATGTTGTCCAGTGTCAAGTCATTGTTAGTTCAGATGCAGAATTTTGCCTGGCTGGCAAAAACCCAGAAAAAAAGGCCTTTATTATTTACTTGGCTTTGCTATGTAGTTATGTTTTTTGGCCTTATGTGATGTTTCAAAATAACTGTAGTAATAGTGTTAGTAAAAAAAAAAGAAGGATAAACATTTTGATTTGTTTTTCTTCCCCCATTTGTGGTGTTATCACGGCACTACTTCTACTCTTATATACCATTTGCTAACCGAACACACAGCTAATGCAGACAGCCCCATTATCCCTGACACATCTGCTTATAGTAGAGCATGCTTGATGGTGTGCGAGGAAAGCCTACAAGTAGCGAACAGTGCTAAATGGGTAACTATAGATTACAGGCCAATTAACATTGTGGAGGACAAGGGTGTGTATGAAATCATTCGGACTGCATCCAGCAACTGCACTTATGAACTGCCTTCGAGAGCCCCACCAAATAGCAGATACACAATCTGAATGAAGAGCAGAAAGCAAAAGTGGAGGAGTCAGGACAGACTACAATGGTTGTGCTTACATGAGACTATTGGACTTGGACAGGAGATCTGGTGTAGCCAGCAGATATCCATACTAAGACTTCTTCTGTGCACTTATTATTGTTTACAGTTGGGTTTGCAACTTGAGACAGGTCCAAACGTTTTAGCTAACAGTTATCTGCTTATGACTACAGATCAATCAGAAAAAAGCTCATTAAAAGCTAAATCATTCTAAGACAACCGGCGATGAGTTCAGAGATTGCATTTCAGTCAATGCGTTCCACCTCTGCACTCCACATGGACTGTTTATCTGCAGGCAACCAAAGCCTGCTCAAACATGCTTTTTAAATACTCGTCAGACTACAAACTACAGTGCTTCCAATACCAAAATCTTGTACCTTTACCCACAGACTTTGATACCAACACCAAGTTTAGTATCATGATACTCAATAACAATATAAAACTTGACACTGAAACAATACTGATACTTGATACAGAATAAATCAGGGTTTCATCACATTTTCAAATTCACACACTAATTGTTTGGTGGTTCCACTTCAATTCTGTAATTAAAACATGAGGACCAGATGAGACATGTGGACATATGGTATACTGCTGCAAAACCATGAGACCCACTGAGCATACAATACACATTTACAATGAAATCTTAAGTTTTTCATTTTCATCAAATACATATCAGGGCAAATTGCTAATCTATGGTTATATTTAATAAGTCAAATGTTATTTTTGTATTATAGATATTTTATGTATGATAGACCTGCTCTTCACGATGACTACAGCAGTATATGTAGTATGCAGTACCTGTAGTAGGCAGTACCTACAGTATATATTACCTGACTTACATAGTACCTGCAGTATGTAGTACATGTGGTATTTAGTACCTGTAGTATATGGTAACTGTTGTAGGCAGTACATGTAGTATGTATTAGCTGCAGCATGCAGTACCAGCAGTAGCCTATGTAGTGCATGTAGTATGCAGTACCTGCATCGGGGGAGTACATTAAGTATGTAGTACCTGCAGTATATACAGTAGTACATCCAGTGTGTGATACCTGTAGTACGTAGTGCCTGAAGTATTTAGCACCTGCAGTATGTAGTACCTGTAGTTTGTAGTACATGTAGTATGGGGTAACTGTAGTAGGCAGTACATGCAGTATGTATTACCTGCAGTATGTAGTAGCCTTCCAGCAATATGTAGTACCTGAAGTGTGTCTGTATATGTGTTTGTGTGTCTCTACAAATGTACCACATATTGCAGATACTGCATACATGTGCCACATACTTAAGGCGCACGCACGCACGGCACACAGACACACACACACACACACACACACACACACACACACACACGTGCACGCACACACACCGCACACACACACACACACACACACACACACACACTGTGCATTTCAAACTATGGTAGCAGTACTGTATCTAAATGGGCAGCTGTGTTTTCACACTTGACATGCACGGGGCTAAAAAATGGATAAAAGAGGTTTCGTCTCTCAAGACATTCAGTGGAGCAGTGATGCCAAAGAGCATAGGTCCTCAGATCACACAATGACATAATAACAGTTATTAGATTATGACTGTAATATAAAAGGTCTATTAGAGAAGACATTTTCCATTTTTACAGCCAGGTATTCAGCCATATATGCAGAGCAGCTTACTGACAGTTTCAGATTGTACTTTTCTCCTACTTTTCTTTAATTTTAGCCAACAGGTCCCCTTCATACTGTAAGTGTGATGGCCAAGGCCACACAGAGTAACAGCAGGAGTGGTAATATCCATACACTCGCCTCACAACTTTGTTAAGTACACTAACTTATTTTATTTGCAGGCAACCACACCCCAAACCATTCATATCAAATCCAAATCAACACTACACAGTTTCTTTGATTTGTAATCTCTTTATTTCTCCTTAACCACACACTGTTTAAATGGAGTGCACACATTTTCACATCGTAAGGCTAGATTGAGTTATTTTCTGTTATGTTACTAATTTTCCTTGGTCTCTTTGAGTTACCGTTCTGGTGGGAGGTCACTTCCTGGAGAGGCAAAAGGTGGGGTCAAGGGTAGATGGCTCCCAAATACTATGGCCACTTTATCAGACCATACCATCGCCTGCCATGCCGGGGGGGCCGTTTTGTTGCTGTTAATTTGAGTATAGTTCTGTTTGTTTAACCTCTTTTATGGGCCTAATGACTAAGTTCTTGTTTTGTCTTGTTGTTTGTCTTGGGGGGGTAAATAAAGCCCCTTTTCCAACCAATTCCTGTTCTTCTCATTGCCTCACTGCTTGGTCCCTGACAATAACCCTTTCTCTCTTCTTCCCTATCTCCTGGATGTTGCTGTGGTGCTGTTTGTCGCCACCCCAGAGGGGTCATTTTTTTCTCTCTCTCTTTTTTTTTAAAAATTTATTTTCTTTTCTTTCTCATTTTTAATGTTAAGTTATTCAACAACAATACAAACACAGCATCATTCTATCATAACAAAAACAGAAACAAATAACAGACAAAAACTAAACAATATGCCTCATACAACATGGGGACAAACATACAATAGAAATTTGTATGACTATTTATATTCTAAACTAGCTCAACTGCAACAAGTAGGCTACAAGTCATCCAAAAAAAAGACAAGGCATTCTTGCAGAAGTTTGAATAAAAGACAGTCACTGTTTTAAAATAGGCTGCATATCTTTACTCTCCACCCCTCAGCTTTAATCAACTTTTCCCATCTATCTAAGTAACCTTGGTTATATGTATACTTATCCTTCCAGAATAAATTGGTGTTTTAAATAACCCTTAAATCTGTGGAGGTTTAAAGATCCTGCTCCAGTTGCCTTATAAATAAACCCTTTTCCCAATAATAAAATGAAATGAACAGTATAGGTCTTTATTTCTGTAACATCCCCACCAACACAGAAAAGAGACCTAGCTCCAGGTGGAAACTCCTTTTTGAGCATATTATTTGAACCTCTCTCCAAAATGCAGATACAGTATGACAATACCAAAACAAATGGACTGTTGACTCAGGTTTTATACCACAAAACTGGAATTCATCTGATTCTTTAATACCCCAAATATTTAGCATTTTTCAAGTAGCCAGAAAAATATAAATATACTTAACTGAAATTACCCTGTGAATGGGTCAATAGTTGTGAGGTGGGATGGATTATCTCGGCAAAGGAGAAGTGCTCACTAACACAGATTTAGACAGATTTGTGAACAATATTTGAGAGAAATGGTCTTTTGTGTATATAAAAAATGTTTTAGATCTTTGAGTTCAGCTCATGAAAAATGGGAGCAAAAACAAAAGTGTTGCGTTTATATTTTTGTTCAGTGTAATAATGTGTTTAAAACTACATTTTCATCATTCATTTGGAAGGACCCGGATAACCCCCTACACACTAAAGCTGAGTACAATGGATGAGGAACTCACCTTTTAATCCAGTTTTAAGACACTTTATATTGACACACGTTGTAAACACTGCTGTTTTTAAAGTGATTCTTTCAACTGGTTTGTTTATTTTAGACATGGGCTCGGGGGATTTTGAGATGTTAAGTTTTATCTATCTCGCGGAGTCACCCGCCCGCTGCTAACTGCGGTCACGTCAGCCATCTCTCGTTTTCGCGTGGTCAAGCCAGCCACGCCAACATTTTAAGTGCGCTCTTATTACAGACTTTATGACAAACGCACAGAAACAAGTGGGAAAGTCAGCGCAAACTTAGAGCGTGTGGGACCTTCTGGTTTTCAAAATGAAACGGGGGTGTTAATTGTATTACGATTTTATTTTTTTAAAAATATGAGAACTACATTAAAAACATAATGCTCATATTTATATAAAACATTAAAAATTCATTAAAAGATAATATTAAATGTGTTCAAATGCAATAAAAAGAGGTGTGTGTCATAGAGCAAGCTTAGATCTACTGTCCTACACTGATTTTGGGCCAAAAGGTCACATGACCAGGGAGTTATTGAGCTATAATGCTCATATTTACAGTATAAAATACATTAAAAATTCATTAAAAAAAATACTAATTGTGTCCAAATGCAATAAAAAGGAGGTGTGTGTCATAGAACAGGCTTAGATCTACTGTCGTACACTGATTTTGGGCCAAAAGGTCACATGACCAGGGAGTTATTGAGCTATAATGCTCATATTTACAGTATAAAATACATTAAAAATTCATTAAAAAAATATTAATTGTGTTCAAATGCAATAAAAAAGGTGTGTGCCATAGAGCAGGCTTAGATCTACTGTCCTACGCCGATTTTGTGTCAAAATGTCACATGACCTGGGAGTTATTGAGCTATAATGCTCATATTTACATTATGACAGGTATTACAAATTCATAAAAAATATTAATTCTGTTCAAATGCAATAAAAAGAGGTGTGTGTCATAGAGCAGGCTTAGATCTACCGTCCTGTGTTGATTGTGAGCCAAAACGTCACATGACCTGGGAGTTATTGAGCTATAATGCTCATATTTACAGTATAAAATACATTAAAAATTCATAAAAAATACTAATTGTGTCCAAATGCAATAAAAAGAGGTGTGTGTCATAGGGCAGGCTTAGATCTACTGCCCTACACTGATTCTGAGCCAAAAGGTCACATGACCTGGGAGTTATTGAGCTGTAATGCTCATATTTACAGTATAAAATACATTAAAAATTCATAAAAATACTGTAAATATGAGGATTATAGCTCAATAACTCCCAGCTCATGTGAACTTTTGACGCAAAATCAGTGTAGGACAGTAGATCTCATTGTGCTCTATGATACGCACCTCTTTTTATTGCATTTGAACACAATTAGTATTTTTTATGAATTTTTAATACCTGTCATAATGTAAATATGAGCATTATAGCTCAATAACTCCCAGGTCATGTGACCTTTTGGCTCAATATCAACACAGGATGGTAGAGCTAAGCCTGCTCTATGCCACACACCTCTTTTTATTGCAATAGAACAGAATTAATATTTTTTATGAATTTTTAATACCTGTCACAATGTAAATGTGAGCATTATAGCTCAATAACTCCCCGGTCATGTGACATTTTGACACAAAATCAGTGTACGACAGTAGATCTAAGCCTGCTCTATGGCACACACCTATTTTTTTTGCATTTGAACACAATTAATATTTTTTGTGAATTTTTAATGTATTTTATACTGTAAATATGAGCATTATAGCTCAATTACTCCCAGGTCATGTGACGTTTTGGCTCAAAATCAACACAGGATGGTAGATCTAAGCCTGCTCTATGACACACACCTCTTTTTATTGCATTTGAACACAATTAATATTTTTTATGAATTTTTAATGTATTTTATACTGTAAATATGAGAATTATAGCTCAATAACTCCCAGGTCATGTGACGTTTTGGCTCAATATCAACACAGGATGGTAGATCTAAGCCTGCTCTATGACACACATCTCTTTTTATTGCATTTGAACACAATTAATATTTTTTATGAATTTTTAATGTATTTTATACTGTAAATATGAGAATTATAGCTCAATAACTCCCCGGTCATGTGACATTTTGACACAAAATCAGTGTACGACAGTAGATCTAAGCCTGCTCTATGGCACACACCTCTTTTTATTGCATTTGAACACAAGTAATATTTTTTATGAATTTTTAATATATTTTATACTATAAATATGAGCATTATAGCTCAATAACTCCCAGGTCATGTGACGTTTCGGTTCACAATCAACACAGGATCGTAGAGCTAAGCCTGGTCTATGGCACACACCTCGTTTTTATTGCATTTGGACACATTTAATATTTTTTATGAATTTGTAACGTAATTTACACTGTAAATATGAGCATTATAGCTCAATAACTCCCAGGTCATGTGACCAATTGGCTCAGAATCAGTGTAGGGCAGTAGATCTAAGCCTGCCCTATGACACACACCTCTTTTTATTGCATTTGGACACAATTAGTATTTTTTTATGAATTTTTAATGTATTTTATACTGTAAATATGAGCATTATAGCTCAATAACTCCCAGGTCATGTGACCTTTTGGCTCAAAATCAACACAGGATGGTAGAGCTAAGCTTGTTCTATGACACACACCTCTTTTATTGCATTTGAATACTATTAGTATTTTTTATGAATTTTTAATACCTGTCATAATGTAAATATGAGCATTATAGCTCAATAACTTCCCGGTCATGTGACATTTTGACACAAAATCAGTGTACGACAGTAGATCTAAGCCTGCTCTATGGCACACACCTCTTTTTATTGCATTTGAACACAAGTAATATTTTTTATGAATTTTTAATATATTTTATACTATAAATATGAGCATTATAGCTCAATAACTCCCAGGTCATGTGACGTTTCGGTTCACAATCAACACAGGATCGTAGAGCTAAGCCTGGTCTATGGCACACACCTCGTTTTTTTTGCATTTGAACACCTTTAATATTATTTTTTAATGAATTTTTAATGTTTTATATAAATATGAGCATTATATTTTTAATGTGGTTCTCATATTTTTTTAAAAATAACATCTTAATACATTTAACACCCCCGTTTTATTTTGAAAACCGGAAGTTCCTACATGCTCTTGTAAATTAGCGCCAACTTTCCCACTTGTTTCTGTGCATTTGCTATAAAGTCTGTAATACGAGCGCACTGAAAATGTTGGCGCGGCTGGCTTGACCACGCGAAAACAAGAGACAGCTGACGTGACCGCAGTCGCTGCTAGCACCGGCTTGCTTTTAGCCACAGTGCTAGCCTGGACTCACCTTCGTGTGCTGGCACGGTGCTTAGTGTGGCTGTCCCCCGGCTCAGGCTGCAGGCATGCTGGCGGTGCAGGCATGCTGGCGGTGTTCTCCAAACTGAGGGTGAGCATCTTCGGGCTTCAGTCCGACCTCAAGGAGAGGGACAAAATCCTGCTGGACTTTTCCACTGTCGCCACGTCCCAGGCAAAACACATCGTCCTCCTGAAGCCATCCGGCGCTGGTGACCGGAGCACGACGGCCACGAACGACACCACCAAAACTCCGGCACCAGCACTGGCGGAGTCCCGCTGGCTACGCCAGGGAGCCAAGCCCAAAGGAGCGGCTCCCTCCACCTCCTGCCTCCGCCCCGCGGAGTCGCAGGGTTTCATCGCTGAGGTCGGAGTAGGAGCCCCGGTGAGCTCAACTCCGCTCAAACCAAGGGAACCCTAGTCGGTAGTGGCCAGGGGCGCTGGGGCTCGTCCATCTCCCCCTCCTCCACCTCCGGATCTGCCACTGGACAACAGGTACGACATCCTAAGCCTGCAGGACTTCCCTCCTGTGGGCGCCTGTTCCAGCTCGCCTCCAGGTTCTGTTGGTCCAGCTGGCTCTCACCAGTCGAGGAACCGGGGTCAACTCGCCCAGTCTGATCCCTCACCACCATCCCGGTCAGGAGCAGCCACGGCCCGGCGCCACCATCCCCAGGCTCCTCTTCGCCACGGCCACACCTCCAGGCGGTCAGAGGCGGCCACTCAGGCGCAGCGCACCCCCACCGTGCTGGTGGTCGGGACCTCAATGGTCAGGCACGTGGCGGTGCCTGACTCACGGTTAAAGCACATGCACATGGACACTCTGCCCCTCACTCACACTCACACCTACACTCACCCCCCACACGCTGCACCATACATACCTCTCCATCACTACCCCCATATCTGCCACCATAATCACAGGACATTCACTCCATTGAAACCATCATCTCACATAGACAGAAACCCAGGACTGCTTTTAGACACAACAGTGCTTTTAACATTCCCTTGAAAAGACGTGACGAGCGCACGTTCAGCACAGACATAAAATGGCCGTGCTGAACGTGCGCTCTCTTTTAAACAAATCTTTTATAGTAAATGATTTAATTTTAGATAGAAAACTAGATAGTATTCTCCTTACTGAGACATGGCTTGGCACTGATGCACGTGTTGTTCTCACAGAGACTTGCCCACCAGATTTTAACTTTTCACTTTCTACAAGGGGGGGCAGGAAAGGAGGTGGAACTGCTTCGATCACAAGGACCACAATGTCATCAAATGAAGTTTCTTTTAATAAGTATTCATCATTTGAGCATCATGCCTTTGTTTTTAGCAGCCCTCCTATTCTATGCATAACAGTTTACAGACCACCCCAGTACTCCACCTCTTTTATCAGCCAAGTTTCTTAAGTTTTATCAATCATTCACACTACATACAACAGGATTTTAATAACTGGTGATTTTAATCTACACATCAACAACACTTCTGACCCAGTGTCCAGAGAATTTTTAAACCTCCTTCACTGTTTGGATTTTAAACAATTCAATTTCAATTTCAATTTTATTTATAAAGCCCAATATCACAAATCACAATTTACCTCAGAGGGCTTTACAGCATACAACATCCCTCTGTCCTTAGGACCCTCACAGCGGCTAAGGAAAAACTCCCCAAAAAAACCCCTTTAACGGGGAGAAAAAAATGGTAGAAACCTCAGGAAGAGCGACTGAAGGAGGGATCCCTCTTCCAGGACGGACAGATGAGCAATAGATGTTGTACAGAACAGATCAATATAATGAATTAACAGTAATCCGTATGACACAATGAGACATAAGGAGAAACAGATATTATATTAATAATATGATTATATATGTATGTGACAATAATGATATGTGTATAATAGTCCAGGTATGACTCATAGTAACAGCAGCAGTGGGAGGCATCAGGCAGGACCACGGCAGCAGCACAACCACGACACATCATCCAGGCACAGCTGCGGTACGAGTTAACCTGCGAGACAGTGGAGCACAAAGGCTCAACAACATGTCGCGCAGCCGACCCACAGCAGAGGGCGCATCCTGGACCTGGTCATAACCTATGGCCTGTCCGTGGGTGTGTCCTCTGTTGTGGATCCGGCTGTGTCTGACCACTTTTGTGTGTTTTTTAACATCACCAGTTTTAACCAGCGGGAGGCCCCTGTGAGAACGGTGAGGAAACGCTACCTAACTTCTTAAGTGGCTGCAGATTTTATCCAGATTTTACAGAGCACTCCTGCAGAGATTTTACCAGCACCGTGTGATTTTATCATTGATGATTTTAACAACAAACTGAAGTCAACACTGGACTCAGTGGCTTCACTTTTAACAAAAACAGTACAACCAAGACCTACAACACCGTGGAGAAATGAAGAAATTAAAAAACTGAAGAGAACCTGCAGGAGTGCTAAGAGGAGGTGGAGAAAATCCAAGTTGACAGTTCACAATGAAATATTTCGTCAACACCTCAAAACCTACACTAACACAGTCAAACAAGCAAGAACTTCATATTTAAAAAAACTAATCTCCGACAATAAAAATAACCCCAAATTTCTATTCTCCACAATTGAGCTTTTAACCAACTGTCATTTTAACAGGTCTCCTAAAACAACAACCGACACCCTTTGCGAGGCCTTTGCAGACCACTTCAGGAGTAAAATCGATGACATTAGATCCAGTCTTTTATCCCAACAAATTTTAACCGCGAACACTCCTGGATCATTGCTTTCACCTGAGGAGACACTGGATTGTTTTGCCCTGGTTGATGCGAGGACACTTACTCGAGTTTTCTCCCAAGTAAAGCCCACAACCTGCCTTTTAGATCCAATTCCCACACCGTTTTTTAAAACATTTTATGAATTCTTTGAGGAACAGCTTTTATGTATGTTGAACTGCTCTCTTCAGACGGGTGTCTTCCCCACCTCCTTTAAAACGGCAGTGGTGAGGCCCCTTCTGAAGAAGAGCAACATAGACCCCACCATTCTTAATAATTATCGGCCTGTATCCAACTTACCATTTTTAAGTAAAATTTTAGAAAAACTGGTTTTTATCCAATTATTTTTTAAACACAAATAATGCTTTGGAGAAGTATCAGTCTGGTTTTAGGATGAACCACAGCACAGAGACAGCCCTTTTAAAGATTTTAAATGACACCAGGTTAAACTTGGATAACCATAAACTCACAGTCTTGGTACTACTGGATCTAACTGCCGCTTTCGATACAGTAGACCATCACATTTTTTATCCCTGTTAAAGGGGTTTTTTTGGGGAGTTTTTCCCTTATCCGCTGTGAGGGTCCTAAGGACAGAAGGATGTTGTATGCTGTAAAGCCCTCTGAGGCAAATTGTGATTTGTGATATTGGGCTTCATAAATAAAAATTGATTGACTGAATTGACATTTTACTAAACAGACTGAGGAACCTGGTCGGACTCTCTGGCACCGTTTTAAACTGGTTCACCTCTTACCTCACAGACTGAAGCTTCTTTGTAAGTATGGATACTTGTTCCTCAAGAACACATGAGATTAAGTGTGGGGTTCCCCAGGGGTCAATTTTAGGCCCAACTCCTTTTAATCTCTTTATGCTTCCCCTGGGGGATGTCATCAGGAGGCACGGCATCAGTTTTCACAGCTATGCTGATGATACACAACTGTGAATCGCCGTGTCTCCTGATGACACAGGGCCAATTAATGCCCTTTTTAACTGCATTTTAGATATAAAATCATAGATGGCAGAGAATTTCCTGCAGCTCAACCAGGACAAAACAGAGGTTTTAGTCATTGGTCCTGAAGGCCAGAGAGAGAGACTTTTACCTAAATTACAAAATCTTAAACCATCACAATCTGTGAAAAATCTAGGCATGATTTTTGACTCTGAGCTCAGTTTTATTCCACATATTAAAAACATAACAAAGGTAGGTTTTTACCACCTGAAGAATATAGCCAGAGTCCGCCTGTTTCTCTCTCAGGCCAGTACGGAGGTGCTGATGCATGCTTTTATCTCCTGTCCGCTAGACTATTGTAATGCCCTGCTCTCTGGTCTTCAGAAAAAGAGCATCTATAATCTTCAATTGTTACAGAACTCAGCCGCACAAGTGCTGACGAGGACCAGAGGGCGGGAGCACATCACACCAGTTTTAAGATAAGATAAGATAAGATAAGATAAGATAAGATAAGATAAGATAAGATAAGATAAACTTTATTGATCCCACACTGGGGAAATTCACATGTCACAGCAGCTCAAAGTACAGACAGAAAGTCAAGAGTGGACAGTGTATTATAAAAAATTAAATAAAAATTAAAATAGAAAATATGTATGTTAAAAATATACAAAAAAATATATTTTAAAAAGTAAGGCACTTTTGAGAATGAGTATTAACAGAATTTACAGTTTCAATTCAATTTTTCAATTCAATTTTATTTATAAAGCCCAATATCACAAATCACAATTTGCCTCAGAGGGCTTTACAGCATACAACATCCCTCTGTCCTTAGGACCCTCACAGCGGCTAAGGAAAAACTCCCCAAAAAAACCCCTTTAACGGGGAGAAAAAAATGGTAGAAACCTCAGGAAGAGCGACTGAAGGAGGGATCCCTCTTCCAGGACGGACAGACGAGCAATAGATCAGATCAATATAATGAATTAACAGTAATCCATATGACACAATGAGACATAAGGAGAGACAGATATTATATTAATAATATGATTATATATGTATGTGACAATAATGATATGTGTATAATAGTCCAGGTATGACTAATAGTAACAGCAGCAGTGGGAGGCATCAGGCAGGACCACGGCAGTAGCACAACCACGATACATCGTCCAGGCACAGCTGCGGTACGAGTTAACCTGCGAGACAGTGGAGCACAAAGGCTCCGGAGAACAAGCCGAGTTAGTAACATGCAGTAGGCCCGGGTTAGAGAGATGCATTAACAGGACATGAATACTAGCAAGGGAGAGAGAGAGAGAAGGAGAGAAGGGGCTCGGTGTATTATAGGAGGTCCCCCAGCAGACTAGGCCTATGTCAGCCTAACTAGGGGCTGGTCCAAGACAAGCCTGAGCCAGTCCTAACTATAAGCTTTATCAAAAAGGAAAGTCTTAAGTCTAGTCTTGAAAGTGGAGACGGTGTCTGCCTCCCGGACCGAAACAGGAAGCTGATTCCACAAAAGAGGAGCCTGATAGCTGAAGGCTCTGGCTCCTGTTCTACTTTTGGAGACTTTAGGGACCACAAGTAACCCTGCATTCTCAGAGCGCAGTGTTCTGGTGGGATAATAGGGCACTATGAGCTCTCTGAGATATGATGGAGCCTGATCATTTAGAGCTTTGTAAGTTAAGAGAAGGATTTTAAATTCAATTCTGGATTTTACAGGGAGCCAGTGCAGAGAAGCTAAAACAGGAGAAATATGATCTCGTTTCTTAGTTCCTGTCAGTACACGTGCCGCCGCGTTCTGGATTAGCTGGAGAGTTTTCAGGCACTTATTAGAGCTACCTGATAATAGAGAATTACAGTAATCCAGCCTCGAGGTAACAAACGCATGGACCAATTTTTCAGCATCTTTTAGTGACAGGATAGGCCTAATTTTTGCAATATTACGCAGATGAAAAAATGCAGTCCGAGACGTTTGTTTCAAATGGGAGTTAAAAGACAAATCTTGATCAAATATTACGCCGAGGTTTCTTACGGTAGTGCTAGAGCCCAGAGCAATGCCATCCAGAGAAACTATATCATCGGATAACGAGTTTCTGAGGTGTTTGGGGCCCAGAACAATAACTTCAGTTTTGTCTGAATTTAACATCAGGAAATTGGTGCTCATCCAGGTTTTTATATCTTTAAGGCATTTCTGAAGTTTAGTTAATTGATCCGTTTCTTCTGATTTTATCGATAAATACAACTGTGTATCATCCGCATAGCAATGGAAATTTACAGAGTGATTTCTAATGATGTTACCTAAGGGAAGCATATATAGCGTGAATAGAATTGGTCCGAGCACTGACCCTTGAGGTACTCTAAAACAAACTTTAGTACGTGAAGATGATTCATTATGAACGTGAACAAACCGAAAGCGATCGGATAAGTACGATTTAAACCAGCTTAGTGCAGAACCTTTAAGGCCAATTGAATGTTCCAGTCTCTGTAGCAGAATTTGATGGTCAATTGTGTCAAATGCGGCACTAAGATCTAGTAAGACAAGTACAGAGACGAGTCCTTGGTCTGAAGCAATCAGGAGATCATTTGTAATTTTAACTAGTGCTGTCTCGGTGCTATGATGAACCCTAAATCCTGACTGAAATTCCTCAAATAAATTATTATCATGGAGAAAGTCACACAGCTGGTCTGCGACTACTTTCTCAAGGATCTTTGAGAGAAAGGGAAGGTTGGATATAGGTCTGTAATTGGCTAACACCTCTGGATCCAATGTGGGCTTTTTTAACAGAGGTTTAATTACAGCTACCTTAAAAGACTGTGGTACATAGCCTGTTAATAAAGATATATTGATCATGTCTAGTATGCAAGTGTTAACTAAAGGTAAGACTTCCTTAAGTAGCCTAGTTGGGATGGGGTCCAAGAGACACGTTGATGATTTGGATGAAGAAATCATTGAGGTCAATTGTTGAATAGAAATCAGGGAGAAGCAATCTAAATATGTATCAGCACTTATAGCTGTGCTTGAAGGCAGATTAGTACTGTTAAACGGCAGGAGGTCATGAATTTTGTCTCTAATAGATACAATTTTGTCATTAAAAAAGCTCATAAAATCATTACTGCTAAGGGCTAAAGGAATACAAGGCTCAATAGAGCTGTGACTCTCTGTCAGCCTGGCTACAGTGCTGAAAAGAAACCTGGGGTTGTTCTTATTTTCTTCTATCAATGATGAGTAATAGTTTGCTCTGGCATTGCGGAGGGCTCTCCTATATGTTTTTAGACTATCTAACCAGATTAAACGAGAATCTTCCAGTTTGGTTAATCGCCAATTCCTTTCAAATTTTCGCGACATTTGCTTTAATTTTCTGGTTTGGGAGTTATACCAGGGAGCAAACTTTCTTTGCTTTGCGAACTTCTTTTTAAGAGGTGCTACGGAGTCAAGAATTGTTCGCAGTGAGCCTGCAGCGCTATCGACGAGATGATCAATTTGGGAGACTTTAAAGTCAGTACGGGAAACCTCAGTTACAGAGGGTATTGAATTTAACGTCGATGGAATCACTTCCTTAAATTTTGCTACCGCACTATCTGATAAACACCTAGTATAGTAACTGTTACTGAGTGGCGCGTAGTCATGTAGACAGAAATCAAAAGTTATTAAGTAATGGTCTGATAGAGAGGGATTCTCTGGAAGGACCATTAAGTTATTAATCTCAATTCCATACGCCAGAACCAGATCGAGGGTGTGGTTAAAACGGTGAGTCGGCTTATGTACACTTTGAGTGAAGCCAATGGAGTCTAATAAAGTGATAAACGCAGTAGCGAGGGAGTCATTATCAACATCCACGTGAATATTGAAATCGCCTACAATAATAACTTTATCTGATTTAAGGACTAAACTGGATAAAAACTCTGAGAATTCAGATAAGAATTCTGAATACGGGCCAGGAGCACGGTACACTATAACAAATAGAAGAGGCTGCGAGGTTTTCCAGGTCGGATGTAAAAGACTAAGGACAAGGCTTTCAAAGGATTTATAATCTAGTTTAGGTTTAGCGCTGATTAATAGACTAGAGTTAAAAATGGCTGCAACTCCCCCTCCTCGGCCGCTGCCTCGAGGAACGTGGGTATTATTATGACTGGGAGGAGTGGATTCATTTAGACTAACATATTCATCATGACACAGCCAGGTTTCGGTGAGGCTGAGTAAATCAATATGATTATCAGATATTAATTCGTTTACTAACACTGCTTTGGAAGATAACGATCTGACATTTAACAGTCCACATTTAATTCTCCTGTTTTGTCTTTCTGTCACAGAAGAGGTTTTAATTTTTATCAGGTTATGTACAGCTCCTCTTTGTTTGACTTTATATTTTAATAATTTAGGAGGTCGGGGGACAGACACCGTTGGTATAATACTATGGGTGGGTGACTGCTCTAGAAGCTCAGAGAAGCGTTTTACACTGCGACTCTGATTCCTGGTCTCAACTCTGGGTTGTCACGGTTTTAGATCACTAATAAACTTGTCCAGGTTTCTAGATATGAGAGCGGCTCCATCCAAAGTGGGATGAATGCCATCTCTCCTAATCAGACCAGGTTTTCCCCAGAAGATTTTCCAATTATTAACGAAGCCCACATCGTTTGCTGGACACCACCTAGACAGCCAGTGATTGAATGATGACATGCGGCTAAACATATCATCAGTGGTCAGATTTGGCAGGGGTCCAGAGAAAACTACGGAGTCCGACATAGTTTTGGCATACTGACACACCGAGGCAACATTAATTTTTGTGACCTCCGATTGGCGTAACCGGGTGTCATTAACGCCGACGTGAATAACAATCTTACTGAATCTACGTTTAGCCTTAGCCAGCAGTTTCAAATTTGATTCAATGTCGCCCGCTCTGGCCCCAGGGATACATTTGACTATGGTCGCTGGTGTCGCTAACTTCACGTTTCTCAAAATAGAGCTGCCAATTACCAGAGTTTTCTCCTCAGCGGGTGTGTCGCTAAGTGGGGAAAAACGGTTAGAAACATGAACGGGCTGGTGGTGAGCCGTGGGCTTCGGCCTGGTACTACGCTTCCCTCGGACAGTCACCCAGCCTCCTGGCTGTACAGGAGTTACCGGAGGACCGCTAACAGAGGCTATGCTAAGTGGCTCCGCGCCGGCTACAGGGGACTGGCTAACTACCGCAGCTACAGTTTGACTCTCCATGGTGCAGAGCCGAGCTTCTAATTGACTAAGCCTCGCCTCCAACGCAGAAAATAAACTACATTTCTCACATGTACCATTATCACTAAAGGAGGCAGAGGAGTAACTAAACATCTGGCACACCGAGCAAGAGAGTGCAGGAGAGGAAGCCATCGCTAGATGCTAAGCTAAGGTAGCTAACAAGGCTGAGGGTGTGTGAGCAAGCAAAGATGAATAAGACAGTCGTTTAAAGAAGCAGAGTGATTAACACTACAACTAGTGAGGTTTAAGAAGTGAAGTGGATGTTTAACGGCTAAAGTGAGGAGAAAAATCAGAAAAGTAGCTGGTGAGAGATCGCTGCAGCAGCTGAGAGACACCAACACAGAAACACTGGAAATGACACAACACGCTTACCACAGTACGTCAGTTTATATACATATATACAAAAAATAAAATCGCTGCATTGGCTCCCCTTCCACTTAGGGATTGATTTTAAGGTTCTTTTATTAATTTTTAAATGTCTTAACAGTCTCGGGCCTTCTTATTTATCTGACCTACTTTTATTATATCAGCCCTCACGGATCCCGAGGTCCTCCGGCACTGGACTTTTAACCATTCCACAAATTAGATCTAGAACACACGGGGAGGCGGCCTACCGGTGGGGGTGCTGTTAAGTGGAGGGCTCTGGCCTGGGTGGCGCACCTTGGTGTGGGGCCTCCCGTCTGTCCGGGCCGGAGTGGTCTCTGCGGCAGTGCTCACGGAGGTCACGGGCCGTGGTCCCTCTCGGTGTGGTTGGCCCCCACTTGTGGCTTTTTCCTCACCTTATGTCTCGGTGCCCAGCCATGTCTCTGTTAATCAGAGTGTGTAGGGATGTGGGTGTGTGTGCATGTGCCCATGTCTGTGTGCTTGTGTGAGTAGGTGTGTATATATATATGCGTGTGTTTTGTGTATTCAGGGTGGGAGGGGTGGGTCTTTGGTCTTCAGGGTTTGTTTGTTTGTTTGTTTATTTAGCACATGTTAAAAGCTCAACATTACAATTACCATAAAAAATTGACAATCTACTGATATAAGAACTTCTTTAAAAAAAAGAAACAAAAAGCAAGAGGAAACATGCAAGGAAGTCCTAAAAACCCTCAAGGGGCTTGACAAGAGGACGTTCCTAGATAAACATTAAATTTGATATTGTCATATGCATAATAGTATAAAATCACTCAGATGCTCAAACACGAGCGTGCGCACACACAACACACACACACAGATCAGGTGGGTATTACTGATACAGCAAGAAATTTTTCACAGATTTTTTAAATGATTCAAAAGAAAGTTTAACAAAGTGGGGAGGAAGTGAATTCCATAACTTGGATCCTCTGTAAGAGATCTTAAATTGGGATGATGTAGTTCGTGATTGTGGTGGCCGGAGCTGGGATGCTTTTCGGGTCAAATAATTGTGAAATTGATTGTTTAGGGAAAAGAAATTGTGAAAGAAAGTGGGAAGTGTTTTATTTAAAGAACCATATACAAATTGAGTAATTTGGAGACTATTAATCTGATAAATATTGAGAATGCCAAATTTACGACACAAAGGTAACGAATGACTTCTTGGGGCTGAAAGGGCAATGATCCTCATTGCTCGTTTTTGTAACTTAAAAATTGGTTGCAGTTTTGTTTGGCGAGTACTGGCCCAGACAATGTTGCAGTAACTGATAAAGGGATAAATCATAGAATAGTATAGGTTAAGGGAGACTTTTGTATTTAAAAGATAATGAATTTTTCCAATTATCCCAATATTTTTTGCAATTTTAGATGAAATAAGTGAAATATGAGGTTTCCAAGATAGGTTTTTATCAATTAGTACACCAAGAAAACGAGTCGTATCAACATTAGTTATTGAAACATTATCGATCAACACTGTTATATTCTCGTCGAATTTCTTGTGATTTTTTTTAAACAGAATAAAATTTGTTTTCTTAATGTTTAGTGACAGTTTGTTAATTTTGAACCATTTAGAGATTTTATCTAATTCTTCATTGACAACTTTCGCAATTACATTAAGATTTCTGTGGGAAAAAAACAAACTAGTATCGTCAGCAAATAAAATTTTGGATAGTTGATTTGATACATTGGACAAATCATTCATATAAATAAGAAATAACAATGGCCCGAGGATTGATCCCTGGGGAATACCACATTTTATAGTGAGAGGAGGAGAGTTCACTCCTTTGAAAGTTACAAATTGTTTCCTGTGGTCCAAGTAACTGGTAAACCACAACAATGCTTGCTCACTCAGTCCCAAATATTTCAATTTTTGCAACAAAATAAGGTGATCTACGGTGTCAAAAGCTTTTGACAAATCTAAAAAATTCCAATAGTGTATTCCTAGTTATCGTTAGCTCTGTGTAATTCATTAGTAAGATGGGTGATAGCCATGTAGGTAGAATGAGATTTCCTAAAACCATATTGATGTTTGTGTAATATTTCATTTTTGTCAAGGTAGCTCAGTAATCTATTATAGGCTAGCTTTTCAAGAGTCTTTGAAATAGAGGGTAAGATGGAAATTGGTCTGTAGTTGAATTGAAAACGACAAGTTAAATATATGTGTCAGTGGTTTGACAATGGCATCAGAAACCACCTTAAGTAGCTCTGCACTTAAATTATCATAACCTGGAGCTGAATTCTTCAAAGAGCCTAATATCTCAGAGACTTCAGTGCAGGTAACAGGGCTTAAATGAAGTCCACCAGTAGGGGGTGGCACTATAAATTGAAGTGGGCTTCCATCGACCACAGGAATCTTAGAGGCCAATGCTGGTCCTATTTCGGTGAAAAACTGATTAAAGTTATGGGCTATAGTTATAGGATCCTTTATTAGTGATCCATTGATACTAAATTCATTGGGAAAATATTTCTGTGTTTTTCTTTTATTAAGAATTTTATTAATGATACACCAGAGTGCCCTCATATTATCTTTACACAAAGTTCGGTACTGAAATAATGTTTCTTAGCCCCTCTAATAATATGATTTAATTTGTTTCTGTATTGTATGAATTGCCTATGATGAAATGGAGTAGGATTAGAGAGATATTTTTTGTATAGTTTATGTTTATTTCTAAGGGACTTGATAATTCCCATGGTTACCCATGGCTTTGTTGGTTTAGAGTGAGACTTAGAATTCCTCCTCTTTTCAGGAAAGGCAACACTGTAGGATTTGATTACTTCATTAATCAATACAGTGTATGCCTTCTGTGGGTCATCCAAGTCCAAAACAGTATCCCATGAAAGACGCTCAATCAGCTCCTTAAATTGGTTAATAGTAAATGTGTTGATTAATCTATAGGTAGATGGGTTGGAGTTATTGTCCATAATAGATGAATGTGCAGAAGTCATGAGAAATATTGGAAGGTGATCTGATATGTCTATGCAAAGGATTCCTGAGTTCATTTTTTTATCAAGTACATTAGTGAAAATATTATCAATCAGCATGGCTGAAGTTTCAGTTACTCGAGTTGGTTTGGAGATCACAAGGTAAAAAAAGTGTGAAAACATTGTATCCAAGAATGATAGAATTTGAGTATTCTTAACAGAGTCTATAATATTAATGTTAAAATCTCCCATTATATAGCAGTCTTTTCTCTCTCTGGATACAATGTCAAGCACATCTGTCAAGTGGGAGTTAAAGTCACTGATGCTCAAATTTGGTGGTTTATAAATACATCCAATAATAGTATGATCATCTGTTTCTATAAAAACACTCTCACCAAAGGACATGAAGCTTTTTTCAATATCATGCCTTTCCTTATACTCTAAGCAGGTGTTTACATACAGAGAGGTTCCTCTGCCTACTTTATCTGTTCTAAATCTATATACATGATTATAATTCTCATACCATACATATCACAGTTTTCTTGGTTTAACCAAGTTTCTGAGACTCCCACTGCAGAGAAGGTGTGATTTAGATTAGAGAGGCAGAGGGTAAGTAAATCAAAATTCTTTGGTATACTGCGAGCATTAATATGCAAAAGTGAGAGGTCATCTTTCCAGGGTATCCGCGGGGTCTTAAAAAGTCTAAAAAAGTCTTAAATCCAATGATTTCAATTTAAGGCCTTAAAATGTCTAAAATTCTCCTAAAATCTCATAAAAGGTCTTAAATACGATTTTGAAAGGTCTTAAAAATCTATTGACGTTACTTTTACTTAAAACATGGATAAACTTCAGTCTCGCTTTGAAATGTTTCGATTTTTGAGGACGCGATAACTTAACTACGAGGCGGAACTAAATGTAGGCTACCTGTGCTGCCCGGTCAGAATTTATCGAACACCACCAGCTATTGCTTTGCGCGCGCAGCTGTGTGTTGACAGCTTAGTTAGCATAGCAGCGGAGAAAACTTAAAACAGAACCGAATTACAGTACTTGCATGCATGGGTAAGTGCAAGTTTAATGATTTGTGGCTTCAGAACGAGCAGTTCAGTGCATGGTTGAAGCCGGTAGAGGGAAACGCTTATGAAGCGAACTGCACGTTGTGCACGAAAACTTTAAAGCTCGGAACATTGGGCGTTAAGGCATTGGAGTCCCACTGCAAATCAGAGAAGCACAAGGCGGTCATAAAATGCCAGCAGAAAACGCCGCCAATTAGCCACTATTGCTCCACATCAGGAGCCGGAGCATCAAGGTCCAGCGCGACCCAGTCTGCTGCAACTTCAGTCAATCTCCGGACAGCGTTTGGGTCTACGCCGACACTAAAAGCGGAGGTGCTATGGACTTTTCATACGGTAACTAAGCACCAGTCATATACTGGTAATGAGAACATTGATGAGCTGTTCCAGATGATGTTCCCGGATTCAGAAATAGCAAAAACATTTAAGTGTGGAAAAGACAAGACGGCGTACATAGCGCGATTTGGATTAGCCGATTACATCAAGAGAGACCTCATGAGACCTCAGGCCACTGTGGAGAGAGGTTTTTCGGTTAACAAGGAAGTTGAAACGTGTAACATGCAGGAGGACACTGTTGTTGCGCACAGGCTTGAGTGTGATTATGTCACTCAACATGGTGAGGTGACCAAGATTCCCATCACGAAAGAGCTCTTGACTTCTGCAGCATCAGCCAGGTCCAAGTACCGTGTCTACCTTGATCAAGAGAGAAGGAAGAAGGAGTCTGATGAACAGGGAAAGAAGCGAAAGGCTTTAGAGGATCACCTGGAAGAACTAAAAAAGAAAAGGAAAACTGTCCAAGAGGTTTCTGAAAGTCTGGCCAGAGATGCAGACAGGCTTGCAGAAGAGGCGGAGGGCAAGGCGGGCGCTCAGATGGCCCAGCTCATCACAAAGTCAAATGCTCTGAGGAGGAGCTACAAGGAAAAATTAGCAGAGCTCAAGAATATTGTGGAGGAGATTGCAGCCACGGGACAAGAGCTCAGATAGTTCTTTTGTGCATGCACACGCAGGCAGGCACACACACACATAATGGCCGTTGCCTGTTTACTTGTTTTGCCAGTTTACCAATATAGTTTGGCAATTTTTTTATTCTAACTTCCAAACAAATCTTGGTTCAGAGGTTTCTGGTGTTTTTAGTTAGGTTAATCGTTTTGTATTCCAATGTGAAAGACCTGTGAATAAATTCATATAATTTGCAAGTAATTCCGGGCCTCCAGTTTTCTTTCAAGTCTTTTGTACTTTTTTGCCAGTATCGATGTGAAACGGGTCTTAAATTGTATTCATTATGGTCTTAAAAAAGTCTTAAAAAGTCTTAAATTTGGCTTGTTGAAACCTGCAGAGACCCTGTCTTTCTTTTTAAATTGATCATTGATATATTTAAAGTCCTCCTCCAAGAGATAACTACAATCAGACATAAGGGTTTGTTTCATGTCAGATAAACAATTCATATCCGGGTCATTGCTACACAGTATATCACTTGAGGGTGAGTCACCTCGAACAAAAACCTCTGCAGGATCAGGATTTGGCTTGACCTTTCACTTCTTAGATTGTTGGTCATACAGAATATTAAACTCAGCATTATTAACATGACTGAAAGGAAATTGGTCCATGTGTGACATCGTTGTTAAAGTCATATAAATCAAAATTGTTTTTAGTCAACCAGCTAGAAGAGAAGTCAAGGTTAGTCAGACAAAGCCTAAAACTATAATGTAGTGGGCTACAAACAGCAATATGTAGTTGGAAAAATTCACTCTTAATTTTTTGGAAATCAACAGAAGACTTAAACTCACTCATACAATAATAATCAGATGTTTCAAAAGAGACTTGTTTCAGTAAAGCTAGACATTTGATGTCAGGTTCATGATTATGTAAGATGGTCGATATTGTGGGGTCCTGGGATTCACTTTCTGATTGTTGAAAAGAATAATAAAAATAGTCTTTTAAATGTTCATTTACTAAATCATATGGACCATAGGCGATATCAAATTGCATGGATTGTGATGATGACATGGTGGTTTGAAAAAAGAGGGGAAAAAAAGAAAAAAAAAGAAACATGATTAAAAAGTAATCACCTTATGTACAGTATTTGAGACCTGTTAGCACATCCTCATGGATGTGAGGCTTCTGTCGTCTGGGGCTTTCGTGGTTTAACAACCAGTCTGTCATAGTTGATGACAGCATATTTTCCTTGTCTTTATATCTTAAGAGTTTCACAACAATTGGTCTTGCTTTTCCAGAGTTTTGCTTGACATTTCCAGTACGATGGGCTCTTTCAATTTCAATAGTCTTTGGGTCAATTTTCAGCTTGTTGTTAAAAAACTCTCTGACCTTCTGCTCAGTATCTGACCAGGGCTCATGGGCAGTGTCCTGCTTCAGACCATCAATCATAACATTGTTTCATCGACTCTGGTTTTCTACATAATCAATTTTGGAGATGATGTCTTTAATTTCAGGGTTCACACACTGAGAGGACAGTGACTGCAGTTGTGATTCAAATGAACCAACTTTCTTCTCCATATCTCTCAATTCATCAGTTTGGGCTTGAGAGAATTGAAGGCTGGATTTGATCTCCTGTACCTCTTTCATAATTCCATCAATCCTGGTAGTTGTAGATTCCAGGATCATCTTGGTGAAGGACATGAAGTTTGTCTCTTGTCTGTTAAGCATTTCCACATATAATCACCTCTGTTGTTCCATCATCTCTCTCATGGTCTCCATAGAGACATAGTCCTCATCATTAGTGGTGTTTTTTTTTTTTGTTGCCACGGGACATGCTTACCCACTGTTGAAGTTGAGATGGATGGATTTCCAAGTTGCTAAAGAGTTCCCCTGAGGCCTTGTCAATCCAGACAGTCCTCTCCACTTGCTTAGGCTGAATCAGACACAGCAGAGGAGTAGGCCGAGGTGGTGGGAATCCACCAAATATCAGAAAAACAAAAAACCATCCACAGCTTTTGGTTGCATGTCCACTTTTGTTATCCTAAAAAATCAAGTAGCACATAAGATTGAGAGCTTCCAAGTCATTAAAATATAAAATTATAGTAAGAACAGTTGGAGTGCTGCTGCTCAAGAACTCAGGAGTGCTGCTACGCTGAATGAGATCTCATGAGAATGAGATCTTTTCTTTGTGTTACTGCTGTGTATGAAAAGTGCCATATAAATAAAATTTGATTTGATTTGATTTGATCAGTTAAAAATGCAGGGCCTACTTTGAAGCTTAGGCCACACAGTGATTACCACATAGCTTAAGCTCTGAAACATGACTGCTAGGTTCCAAGTGTTCTAACCTTACAATGTATATATTCAGCTGTGCACAGCCAGTTGGCCACATGACCTCCATTATCTTGTCAGACCTGGTGTTAGCTGTCACAGTGATGAAGAGCAGGTCAACACTTGTCTTGCCATGTTTTCAAATTATGACATCAATCGACCTTTTTTTTCTTATCTTATAGTAATTAAAATCTAGTTCCTAAAATGGATAGGCAGAGGGTACTTGCTGTAGCTCTGGTTGAGGGTGAGAGGCTGTCAGCCAATAGTCTATTGGGCATAAGGAAACGAACATCTGTGTGGGTACATGAGACCCTCCATGATGGCTGTTTCCTGGCATATTTTAGGACGACTTGGCGGCAGTTTGACAACCTTCTCTCTATCATCGGGCCCAGCATAACAAATTGAATACTAACTACAGAGTCCATTCTTCCTGCCGAGCAACTGAGCACCATCATTGTTTACCAACTGTAAACTTCTTGTGATCACCACAGAAGGCCCACCTCTAAAATCATTTGATTGGACAATGGGGAAAAAAAGCAGTGACAACGTGGGGCCCTTTTCCACTCTGAGTTTAAGTTTTTTCAACTCAAGGAGTTCAGAGCGCTTGGGCAAACACTAGGCACCTCAAGCGTAAAACATAGCAACACAAAAACAGCAAGCAAAATGTTTCATTCTAATTAAAAACAATTACAAAAAGCTGCCTGTCTGTATGATCAGGGCCTTAGTCATTTGTTCAAGGTCCACACAATTCAACACATACAGCATCAGGCTTGCATTTGGTCATGTCATAAGGCTAATTTGCTGTCACTGTCAAGTAGCTATCCTTTAGCCACTCACTCTACAGCAGAAAACGGAGCTTCAAAATAAAAGCTCAGTGCTGGAACTTTACTGTACTTCAAAATAAAGTGTGTTTTTTACAAACTTGACTCTTTTGTGAGTAACTTGCAGTCTATTCAGAATGGACCTGCAACCCACTTTTGGACTGTGACCCACCAGTTGGGAACCACTGTTCTACATGACACTAAGAGCAGCCACGGTTCTCTGTTCTCTGTTCTCTGTTTCAAAACTGAGAGCACTACAATAGAATAAAACCCAGTTGGGTATTACACCGTGTCCTAACTGGATGCAATGCAGCATGACACAGTGCAATGTGGCATGCCGTTTTGAACTAAACTTTTGACACCCCTTTTCTATTTTATTCCTGTTGCTGGTGTTAAAAGCGCTGCAATGGACGAGGAACAGCTAATTCACGGGGTTGAAATAAGGAGTTGTCTACATGACACCTCCTCATTTCACTACAAAAACCTAAGTAAGTTGGCATCTGGCTGGAGATATATCACCAGGGAGCTGAACGTCTCGAATAAGTATTGTGTGGGATGCTCAGCAGAGCTTGCTAGCAAGTTATCCTATTTTACAAAGTGGAGATGGTGGTATGATATAGTAGGGTAGTTACAACAATATCTAAAAGTCACCTGCAATAGTGTTGTTGTAAATATGAATAATAAGGCAGAACGTACTTGCCCATCAGTTCAGTTGTTACTCTGAGACCAAAGGTAAGGGCTTTGTTTACATGATGTGATGGAGTTCAATATTTAACAGATCCAGTGTGGACAGAGAGCGCCCGATGTAATGAAATGTGGCACTATAGTCAGATGCTGTAAGGACATGGTGTAAAAATGAAAAACATTCTGTGGGTCCACAAAAATAGGCTCCCATTCATTGCCTATGGAGCAGCTTCAGACTTTATACTTGATGACATCACAATTTGAGACTTTGCTCAAGAGAATAGCTCATCTTCACAAATACGGATTTAACTTTCCCAGACCATAGAAATAACATATTGGAATTCTTAATTTAGGCTGTGTTTCCCTTTAATTAAATGTAAACAGGAAAGTTCTATAAAAAGACCAAAACCATTTTTTGTGCCAGGCTGTAAACATGTTGTTTTCTGTTGTAAAGTTGGGCATTTTAACATGGGGGTCTATGGGGACTGACTCTGTTTTGCAGCCAGCCTTCATTTTCAGGTTGCTGGGTTAAAAAAAAGGTCATTCCTGACCATGACTGAAACATGGACTTCACTGACTGTATCAGTTCAAAGATATTCCAAGGTCCCATGTTGTAGCTTGAAATACATTTCTGAATACTAGACTACTTATACTACTATTATACTGCTTCACAATGTGGTGACAAGTGAATGTGTATGTGCATGTGCATGTAGAGAACATGGGGAGGAGCTGAGTTTCTATGATGTCGGTCTGTGTCTGGGTCAGTATCTCAAGTATTCTCATATACACATAAAACGAGGTTAAACCCAACCAGGATTTTTGAAAGTCACTATTGTGTCTCAGCCAGAGACCCCAACCTGATCTACAGATCCCAGGATGTGAGCTGAAAAACTAAGGAGTTAAAATCATGCCAAGACCTCACAAATACACAAAACATGTTTTACTCACGCCCAACGATTCACAAACAAACTCACTGTGGTTTGCAACTACAAAACATCATTCATAAACTAATGCATTTTGTTTTGCAAATAAGAAACGTACCTATCAAACAAATATATCACGCTTCAGAAACAAATACAGCATGTTTTACACATACAAAGAAACATATTTCTTCAATTACAAAAAATATCCTTCAAATACAAACTAAAATCTTTCAAGTACAAAAAAAATATCCTTCAAGTACAAAAACAGAACAACCTTCAGTACAAAAAATCCATCAAGTACGAAAAAAACAATTCTACAACTACAAAAAATTGTCACGTGACTTTTGGCACAATCTTTCCACTGTCACATGACTTTTGGCACTAACTTTCCGCCTTGCAGATCCACACATTAATGCCTTCAGATTCACACACAAATGCCAGTAAACTTTATAAGAAATTTCCTGTAATTCGCACTCCACAACAGCAGGTGGCGCTTTTGATTCAATTTAAGGCCAAATGTTAGCTAAACTCCAGAAATGTCTTTCGTGGGTAGGATGATAAATATGTAGTTTATGGTACCGCAGGAGCTAATCCAGTTTACACCGATTAGGCTAACGTAACTTTTCATTCTGTTTCTAACTTAATTAAATTAAACTATGGCCACATATAATGTTAATAACTTGATATGCCTTGGTCTTAAGACGGAATTTTGAAATGAAGACGACCTCAGTCCAGTGTTTTGGTACCATCTGAGGAGTCATGGTAAGTTACTGCAGATAAAACACACACCCTGCTTTCGCTGCTTCACATTGAAAGGTTTGAAATAACAAAGTAACAGGAGGCTTTTATTGTGAAAAGTTTATGGGAAGTGAAATGCGGTCATTAGCGCAAACTTTTTTAGCGGTGCTGCTTGCTGTAATTCACATGAAATCAGGTGAAGATGTGGAGATATTTAGCGCTAATTTGTTCATGTATCAGTTATAAATACTACAGGAGGTTAAAGTGTAAGCAGAAACAGCCACAGTGGGGTGTTATATACTGCAAACAAACCAGTTTTGTGCACCTCAATCTGCACTTTACCTCCAACAGGTGAATATCAATGTTTTTACAACTGCAGTCAAGCCTGCTTCCACTTCGAAAAACATGGTCAGTCTAGCCCCCACTTGTTTTGTGGTGCGCATATATACTAGGCATTGCAGTACGGGTGCAGAAGGACTAATTTCAAAATAAAAATAACCTTCTTGTGGATATGATCTCACATTGATTCAGTCAATGTGAAATCAGGTAAAGACGTGGAGATATTTTCACATATTTGTAGTGATTTACCTCTAATTTCAGAAAAATATTAAAAGGAAATTACCTGTTTCCACAGACCAATTATGGTTCATAATGTTATTATTATTAAATTGGATTATTATGATTAAATTGGACTTTTGGAATTGGTCTGTTAATTGTTGTTAACTGGTCTGTGGAAACAGGTAGTTTCATTTTAATATTTTTCTGAAATTTGAGGTAAATCATTGAAAATATAGGAATTTTCTTAGAGCTTTAATTTTGAAAGTTTACATCAGACCAGGGGCGATTCTAGGGTTAGAGCTTTAGGGGTGCTGAGCACCCAATGAGTGTCCCAATGAGTCTAAAAGTACAAATACCCCAAAAAACTACTTAATTACAGTAATTTGAGTATCTGTAATTAATTACTTCCACAGCTGGTCATGTCACAAAAATGTTATGGAGACCATTTTCAGGTTATGATCAAAAGGGACACAAGCGTGCCATTTTAAATATCTTTATTATTATTATTATCATTATTATTAGGCTTACAAACACTTTTTTTTAAAAATCACAAATCCTTCCACAAGAGAAGCTGTATATTCTCCATTGTGGGTTTGAAATAAGAAATAATAATAAATAAAAGCAGGGGACTATAAGAAACATGGTTTATTAGGCCTATTTGTTTAAGTCATTATGGACTGTCCCTAGTCTCTTACCTGGATCTCATACCATGCCCATCACATACCAGTGTGTTATAAATAGCCGTGTGTATATGTGTGTGTGTGTGTGTGTGTGTGTTGTGATTATTATTGTTGTAAGGCCTGTTCAGGTTAAACCCTTGATTTACATTAAAAATGAATAAATACAGCAAAAGAAAAACATGTATTAACTTTATTTTTTTTTGTCTAGTTTGATAGTCAGACAAACACAACTGAGCTTTTTTTTTTTTTTTCAGCTCGTACACACGTTTGTTTTCACTCTGGTCCAAACGCCGCAGCACTGGCAAAGCTTCGTGTCTCCATGACGACTGACCGGAAAAAGACGCCCGTAGCATTTTAACTGTTACATGACTCCCGATTCTTAAAATTAGTAAAGTAATGCTAAACTTTAAAAACCAAGACACACATACGCAGTACACGGGTAGGCTAGTTATTTGGTTATTTGTAGCGGCTCTTTTTGTTTCGGATCGCTGCAGTTCGACTGTAGCCGTGCTAACAGCACCAACAGAGCTAATGCAGCTAACGCTAACTGGTAAACGGTGCCTGAACTCTAGTAACGTTACTCGCCGATTTGGTATCCGAATCTGAACAACTCTAAAAGGAAACAAGAGCGAGACAGCTTTGGAACAACTTACTTCATTCACAACAACAACTAAGCGGATTCTCAGAGTATGTCTGTATCGTGCTGGACGACGGGCTGTGGTCCTGCAGAGCGGTAACTGCGGGTAACTTTGAAGAGAAGTAACGTTAGTGAGAAGAGGATGATACCATTAGGCGGGGGTGTTTTCATTTTCATTCTTAAAATATAGATTTAAACCACAAACTATGGATTAAGTTTTGGACATTATCTAAACCTGTCAAATGTGAACTAAATTTTTAGAATAACAACATTTCTTACTCCAGGTTTTTGGGGTGCTGAATTTCAATTTAGGGGTGCTTCAGCACCCCTAAAAAAGGGCTAGCCTCGCCCTTGCATCAGACCTCCCTGATACTGTGTGAGTGACACTCTGAGGTGGTGTACTGTCATTCTGAACCATAGTTGGTCTGTGGAAACTGGTAGTTTCATTTTAATATTTTTCTGAAATTTGAGGTAAATCATTGAAAATATAGGAATTTTCTTAGGGCTTTAATTTTGAAAGTCTACATCAGACCTCCCTGATACTGTGTGAGTGACACTCTGAGGTGGTGTACTATCATTCTGAACCATAATTGGTCTGTGGAAACAGGTAGTTTCCTTTTAATATTTTTCTGAATTTAGAGGTAAATCATTAAAAATATTGGACTTTTCTCAGGGTTTTAATTTTGAAAGTCTACATCAGACCTCCCTGATACTGTGTGAGTGACACTCTGAGGTGGTGTACTATCATTCTGGACCATAATTAGTCTGTGGAAACAGGTAGTTTCATTTTAATATTTTTTCTGAAATTAGGTGGAAATACTGAAAATACTTTTGTATTCATTGTATGGATTGTTTTCCTTCCTATTATTTTATTTAAATAATTAATAGATTAATTTTTATGTCGGAACATCAACGAATACCACTGATCACTCGGTGAGTTTCATAGCGTTGAAAACAAACGTTTAAGGTGGTTTTAGGACAGATTTACATATGGCCATAGACAGCATTGTTAAGCCAGGCAGGGCAAAGCCAAATTCTCTCAAATTGTCAGAGAAGGAGCAATCGTCAACATTTTGGTCTTAACCACTCTATTTCATCGTAAACAACCCAGGAATGGGGCTCAAAGTGCAAAATACTGGACTTATCCTTTAAATCCTTTTTTTTTTTTTTTTTTAACTAATATTTTAAACTCTTCTTACGTTCTTATCTGGTTCTATTTACTTATTATCAGGGCTTATCCTATTTTATGCTTTTAGTCCTATTTTATGCTTTTAGTCTTTAGCTTTTAACTCCAGTGTTTCCTCAGAGGGGTCTTCCACACTGGGAGCTGTGTCAGGTCTGCTGATGGGGGTGCTGTCCTTGGGTCCCTTCGGCCCAGCCGGCTGGGGGTTCCTCCCTTTGACGCGGGGGTCCGCCTGTCTGTCGGAGTCGGGGGGCCTGGGTGCTGGTCCTCCCGATGGCATGGCCTGCGGCTCCTCCCAGTGTGGACGGCCCCAAAGGTGGCGTTTCCTTGATCCTCAGTGCCGTGCCATGTCTCCCCATTGTGTGCAATTGTGTGTGTGTGGGTGGGTGGGTGTGTGTGTGTCTGTCTAGTATGGAGGGTGGGAGGGAGGGGCTTTCTTTGTAATTGTTTTCTTTCTTTAATTTTGGTAATTGTTTTTAATTCTGTAAAGCACTTTGTGTTGCATGTCCTTGCAGGAAAAGCGCTCTACAAATAAAGTTGATTGATTGATTGATTGATTGATTGATTGATTGATTGAAATCACTCCACAACCAGAGACCATTGATTAACAGAACCATCCAGGTTGCCATAAACACACACGCTGCAGCCAGTCTGTAAACATGGCCGATTATAAAGCATCAGCCTACAATGAAAGAGGAAATGACTAACTTTTAATGCATATGCTAAAGGAGCTGATGGGATCACATTTCAATGGAGTCATACCTCGTACTGTTTCATGTGATTAATAAATGATTGATTTAAGTTAACTCTTTAGCTAAATTAACGCTGAAATACAGTCAAAGTTCTCCTAAGTTGGTCACATCACCTCAACATCTGGTCACACAAAGAGCAACAAAGATGTTGGAAGCTTCAGCAAAAACAACAATGAGGAAGTTGACACCTTAATGTGGGATACTGTAGGTCCAGAAAAGGCAAAAGCATTATCTACACTGAGTGCATTCTCTGTTGTTGACTGCTCAGTTTGCAAGAGTTGGTTTAAGCTCAGTGCACATTTCTCGACTTCCAAAGTACTTTTCACACTACACAACTTGTCTCGTAATCGGGAGTCTTGAAGTCATTGTGGTTTTACACTACATGACTGACCAGCAACAAAGGGGTCACACACTACAAGATCCTTCACCAGGAGGACTCTCTCGATGAATAGGCTCATGTCTTGTGATGTGCGTTTCAACTCGTGGTGCTTACAAATATCATAGGTTATTAATTTAAAGAAACATTACAGATTATTATACCACCTTTTCTATTCCACCTTCTCTGTCTCCCTCTCTGTTGCTCTTTCCAAAGATACTCTATAACAAAAGATACCGCATTACAAGCTATGCCAATGGTATGAATTGGTATCAACATCCAGTCTTCTAAGTGGGTGTGGGCATCTCTCCACCGCATACCCCAAGCTCATTTTGAAGTGAAGTGAATGTTGTGTGTATGGATAAAAGCAGATTCAAAACATTACAAAAAAATGCAGAACAAATCTTATGTTTGATCCTTATTTTGCTGCTCATTTTATCTACTAGTTTAATGTCTGATTTCAACCCAGTGAGATATCACGTCAGTTGTTGCCAGATCTTGCCAGTGTTGCTAAAGGAGAGACATGTCTCGATCAGAGTAAATGTTCTCCTTATACAGTACAGGCCAAAAGTTTGGACACACCTTCTCATTCAATGCATTTTCTTTATTTTCATGACTATTTACATTGCAGATTCTCACTGAAGGCATCAAAACTATGAATGAACACGTGGAGTTATGTACTTCACAAAAAAAGGTGAAATAACTGAAAACATATTTTATATTCGAAATGGTTTTCCAACAGTCTTGAAGGAGTTCCCAGAGGTGTTTAGCACTTGTTGGCCCCTTTGCCTTCACTCTGCGGTCCAGCTCACCCCAAACCATCTCGATTGGGTTCAGGTCCGGTGACTGTGGAGGCCAGGTCATCTGCCGCAGCACTCCATCACTCTCTTTCTTGGTCAAATAGCCCTTACACAGCCTGGAGGTGTGTTTGGGGTTATTGTCCTGTTGAAAAATAAATGATCGTCCAACTAAACGCAAACCGGATGGGATGGCATGTCGCTGCAGGATGCTGTGGTAGCCATGCTGGTTCAGTGTGCCTTCAATTTTGAATAAATCCCCAACAGTGTCACCAGCAAAACACCTCACACCATCACACCCCCTCCTCCATGCTTCACAGTGGGAACCAGGCATGTGGAATCCATCCGTTCACCTTTTCTGCGTCTCACAAAGACACGGTGGTTGGAACCAAAGATCTCAAATTTGGACTCATCAGACCAAAGCACAGATCTACAATGTAAATAGTCATGAAAATAAAGAAAACGCATTGAATGAGAAGGTGTGTCCAAACTTTTGGCCTGCACTGTATGTCAGTCTGAAAAATGTCTTTTAAGTGTTGGTATGCTTAGAAGGGGTGCAGCTTGTGAAAAATGAGTGAATGAATAGACTCAGGACTGCTGCTAATCTCCTAAAAGGGCAGAGCAGTGGCAAAACCCACGTGACACAGATACAGGGGGGAAAAGCACCACAGGGCTCAGTTCTTGTTTCTGTTCTCAACCTGTGACTTGGGCTCACATCAGCTGTAGCACATCAACAGAGTCACTCACAAGTCCAGATTTTTAGCATGCTTAATATCTGGAGCGCATCTGCATTGCATTGGTTACTTCTCGCCTCACATTTTTTAACAGTAAGCTTTCGAGCACCAATTTTGTGAGTTTGAAGCCATCACTGATTTGTGTCTTATCTGAGGCCTCTGGTGGGGAGATCCAAAAAATATTTTAAATTATTTTAAATTAGTGGCGAATCAGGGCTTGAGTCATGTAGTGTTAACTAGGCATAACGTAACATGGTTCAAGGTCTTCCTTAAAGCTGAGGATGACAATGTTGAATCTCTGAGGATGCTCTCAGATAATTAGAGTAACAGAGGAACAACAGAAATGCTTGACTAGGTTTGTGTGCTTCCTATTACTCAAAAGGAATCACAATAAGAAACATTCCACAGCTAAGATGGCACATTTTAACCAGTATAAGGCAGAGAGTAACAAGCTACCACCTACAGAAGATGCGCTGAAGCAGCTTATTGATAGGGGAGCTACATGTGCAAGCTTGAGTTTGGGGCCAGGCAAGCATTCCTCTGCAAAATGGCTATGACATGGATGATAAAGGCCAGTTGAGACCCACTACCACTGATGTACTACCAGCTCCTCAGGCCATCATTGAAATGGTGAGATGCTACTGCAAAGGAGATTGTTCAACACGAAAACACTCCTTTAGGTCAAGAGACTTACAATGCACTGATCTTAGCTTTGTGAGAACAATGAGGACTCAAGATCTAAAAGCAAGGATTAAGATGAAAGTGATACTGAAGATGAAGAATGACATTTTAAGTTTACAGGCAGTCACTAAAACCATAATTACCGCCACGTGGTTGTATGCCTCCACATGCCAGTAGAGTTTCTCTTAAAGTTTCCATCCATGTGTATGAAAACATGGATGCTTCACACACAGAAGATCTATACAATCGGCACAGTTTTAAGATTAGAGTCACCAATTCAGTATCTGACCAAATGTCTTCCCTTCTGTTTCTGAGATATGATGCTGAATAATGGACAAAAACGTGTTTTGTGCAGCTCATCATGATGTCACAGTTAAGTTAACCTTTTGGATATAAAATGTCATCTCTTTATCATTTTATCCTATTAGAAATTTGTGTGAAATGTTAGCACAAGAATCCTTGAGTTATGGCCAAAAACATGTTTTATGAGTTCAAAGTGACCTTGACCCCTGACCTTCAACCACTAATTTCAATTAATTTTTATCCAAGTGATTGTTTTTAGTTTTTGTGAACATCTGAAGAAATAGCCACCGAAAGTTAACACTTGCACAGCTGGAACTTGACATTTTTTAAGGTGTTTGAACAGTCATTATTTTTAAAATCCAAAATGGCTACCACAGTGAGTTTGAAAAAATGGAAACATTAATTTTCATATTCCTCATGTTCTATCGATCCCAAAAATGTATAGTTTATCAACTCCCCAAAGAATTTGAACGAAAATACATCACAGTAATCCAGGCGTTGCGCTAGACTGTCATGGTGTCATGCCAGAGGGCAAAGCTTTCAATGTACTGGTCCATGTACATCCCAACCTTCAACCATGGTCACGAGATCTGGGTCATGACTGAAAGAATGAGATCACGGATACAAGCGGCAGATATAAGTTTCCTCTGTGGGATGGTTGGACTCAGCCTTAGAAACAGGGTGAGGAGTTCAAATTTCCAGAGGGAGCTTGGGCTAAAGGCACTGCTCCTTCGCATCAAAAGGGGCCAGTTGGGGTGGTTCGGGCATCTGATCAGTGTCCTGGGCATGTACAACTGGCAGGGGGCCCCAGGGCAGACCCAGAACAAATTGGAAAGATTATATATCCCCTCTGGCCTAAAACGCCTCAGGGTTACCCAGGATGAGCTGGGAAACGTTGCTGGGGAGAGGGATGTCTCTAATAACTTGCTCAGCCTGCTGCCCTCACAACCCACCCTGGATAAGCAGAAAATGGATGGATGGCTATTACATGACTAATTTTTAAGCAGTATGACAGCATAATGCAGTCTGACAGTACACTATGCCTCTGACTGGCATTGGTGATGACATTCTGCATAAGCCACATACTTCTGTTTGGAGGCATGTGTAATCAGAGAAAGGGAGCAATGCACACGGGGTCTGTTCTATAGTTTTCTAATAAACCAAAAATATAGCAACTGCTACTAAAAAAAAACTTGTGTGTATAGACAATATATATATGTGTATAGACAATATATATATGTGTATAGACTATATATATATATATATATATATATATACACATACATACACACACACACATACATACATACACATATATATATATATACATATACATATATATACATATATATACATACATACATATATACATATATACATACATATATATACATATATAATACATACATATATATATATATATATATATATACATATATATATATATATATATATATATATATGAAACTCAGTATTGAACCCTACATGAAACTGTAGGCAAAGTAAAAAAGTGTTACTGATGTCTGTAGACACAATATACAACTCCAATGCCAAAAAAGTTGAGGGTATGTGTAAAATGTAAAAACAAAATGCAATGATTGTAAATCCTTTTTGACCTATATTAAATAGACTCTCAATTTTAATTTATTGTTTTTTGTGAATAGCCACTCATTTTGAATTTAATGTCTGCAACCAGTTCCAAAAAAAGTTGGGACAGGATCATGTTTACCACTGTGAGACATCCCCTTTTCTTTTACCAACACTCAGTAAGTGTTTGAGAAACAAGAACACTGTTAAAGTTTTGAAAATTACATTGTTTCCCATTCTTGCTTGACATATGACTTCAGCTGCTCATCAATCTGGGGTCTCTGTTGTTGTATATTGTGCCTCATAATGCGCCAAATATTTTCAGTGGGAGACAGGTCTGGACTGCAGGCAGGTCAGTCTGGTACCTGCAGACTTCGCAACATGTCTCAGTGGAATAAGCAGAGACAACCCTGAAAAAGACATTGTCTGGATGGCAGCATATGTTGCTCCAAAACCTGTATGTACCATTCAACATTCATGGTGCCTTCACAAATGTGCAAGTTACTCATGATACCATGGGCACTAACACACCTCCATTCCATTACAGATGCTGGCTTCGAAATTTGAGTTGGTAACAACCTGGATGGTTCTTTTCCTCTTTAGCCCAGGACACAATGTCCACGATGGATTTTTCAGACCACAGCACAATTTTCCACTTTGTCAGTCCATCTCAGATAAGCTCAGGCTCAGAGAAGTCGGTAGTGTTTCTGGATGTTGTTGATGTATGGCTTTCACTTTGCATGGTTGAGTCTTAACTTGCATTTGTAGATGCAGCAACAAACTGTTTATTGACAATGGTTTTCCAAAGTGTTCCTGAGCCCATTTAGTTTTATTAGTTATACAGTCATGTATGTTTTTAATGCAGTACTGCCTGAGGAGTCGAAAGCTGGCATTCAATATTGGTTTACAACCTTGCCCCTTAGTGCAGAGATTCCTCCAGTCTTTTAATATTATGGACTGTAGATGGTGAGATCCCGAAATTCTGTGCTAAAAAATGCCCACGCAGTTTTATACAATGTGGTAAATCTCACCCCAACCTTGCTTGTAAACGACTGAGCCTGTGGAGGATGCCCCTTTGATATCCAGTTATGATACTTTAATCTATTACCACTAAACCTGTAAATGCTCCAAATGTTTTTTTGCCCGTCTTAACTTCTCTGGAATGTGTCGAGAATATCAAAGCCAGAATGAGTGTATATTCACAAAAAAACAATACAGTTTATCAGTCTCAACATTAAATATCTTGTCTTTGTACTGTATTTCACTGAATATAGGTTGAGAAGGATTTGCATATTATTACATTCTCCAAAGCGTCCCAACTTTTTTGAAATCAGTGTTTCAACTTAACCACTGTCCAATGGCTGTTTGGTTTCATTTTGAATCTTTTTTTTTTATTTCTTGTTATATTTAGTGTATGTACATGTTGCTGACAATCCTGTTTTTAAACAAATTAGTGTGAATAAAAATTAAAACTAGGGGGAAAAAATAAGGGAAACAGAAGGGTAGGGTTTATGTTCTGTTTTTTATGCTCTTAAAAAATATGAAGGAAAAAGACATGCACATTTCTGGGAAAAATGATAATAAAAATATTCTTAAAAAAAAAAGAAAAAACAGTTTGGCGCTATGACAGTGTTGTGTTCACAATTTCTTTCTGCTGGCTCCCAAGTGGCCAAAACAATCAATTAATGCAGTTTCTATAAAATTGCTGTAGAGTTTATAGACCAGACTCAGGATCGTGACGCATAAAGCCAAGAGACCAAAAGTGTTTTGGTTTTTTTTTGCTACCTTTCATATTAATATTTTATTATCTATCTATTGTCTATTTCATTTAAGTTACAATAATATGGGCATCATTTTAAAAAATATTCACAATTTTATAAGTCTGCTGGGCACCATTGCATTCAAAATGTTTAAATTAAATGTCTTCATAAAATTAAGGAACATCTATCTTTTGCAACAATAACATTTCTATTAATTTTACACAAACTCCCTGCTCCTTACATGTTCATAGTGACTTACTCCAATTTTCCTTACATGTTTTCTTGTAATATCAAATGATTCTCCATTTATAGAAGATATTGCACCTTTGTGCTGAAATGTTTACTGTAAACACTTTCAAAATCAAGACATGTTTCTCTGTGTTTGAATTAAAAAACCAAATGTTCAGAGAAAATGATGTTTTAACATGTTTACAGTCCCTATTGATAAAATGTTAAACCATCTGGTCTCTGTTTTCCACTAGAGGATAAAATGGAAAATAACATAAATAAGCAGTTATTCAAAGAGGCTAACAGCTAACTCAAAGTATCAGTGTAATAAACAAAAAAAAACAAACAAAAGCAAACACATTATGTGTCACTTACTTATATATTTTTACATTGTTTCTTACAGATGTCGATAAAAAGATCCCACCCTTAAAATATTCATGATCCTGAGCCCTTCAACTCTCCAACATGAATCCAAAACAGATTAGATCAAAGCAAATAAAATCCTACAGTCTGTGATTCCACTGGTTTACAGATCTAAGAGGACTACCCTGAGTAAGAGCTAAGGAGAACAATGTCAGGGCACCAGAAAAGCTGTTCAGAGTCAGCGCAGCAGCTGAAGGAGCCTTCAGAGGCTCAGCTGGGAGCTGTGATGCAGCACTGGGAGTTTTTGATGTTGGACTGAGGACTGCTGATGTTAACAGTGCCAATGTAAGTGATTAAAAGACCTGTGCGAACACATGCTTGCTTTAAATAAAGCCTGGAAAGAGGTACTGTAGGAGAAGGACAACTCCCACCACCACGAGGCCACAGAAGAACAGCACAAGCCAGATAGGAAAGGATCCTGGAGAAAATGGAACACAACAGGACAAAAGATAAGATGAGAGGGACTGACGTTATGATACATGGTCTTCATGTGTTTATTGGATGATGATGATAATGATGATGATGATGATTCAAGACGTACTTCGGTTGGGGACAGCGTGTGCTTGAATGCGGCTGTCCACTGCTACACTCAACATGGCTGTTTCATTATTCCCTTTGATATTTTTGCCTTTCAGAGAGTTTGGCAGGAAGGCCAGATCTGTCACAACAATGCCATGGGACTCCTGTACATAATACAGCTTCTACACACACAAAGAGTAAGACCAAGTTATCATCACACAGCAGGGCTACTCGGTAGATATATGTTCCTTAGTTTGAGATGTGTTACAACACTGTCTTTACCTGCAGAGAGAAAGCAATGTAGATAGCCACTGATCCTGTCACAGTTCCAAGGCCAAGAAATGTTCCAGTGTCACTGTCAAAGACAAGGTTCAAATGGTTTTATGAATGAATGAATGAATGAATGAATCAATGTATGAGACCATCTCCATCCAACTAAAAAAAAACCCCGAGTAAGAACTTCCTTTTGTCATCCAAAGATCAGACAAAAGGAAGATCAGACATCTACTTGTCCTGATAGAATCACACCACTAGCTTTTAACAATCACCTTAATAAATCCAATGTGCTTACAACTTCAATCTTTAATTACTGACAACCATTTCCCAATTTATGCAAGTGATGCTGTAATATTTAAATGTTTTCCTACCTTCTGGTTTCAGTTCATTTTATATCAAAATCAAATGGGAGAGACATGAAACTTGCTCATCATAGCTGATGCATCATGTAATGCTGACAATAGTTCTGGTAAGAGTTCCGAAATTTTAGTTAGTAGTTTAGTTTAGTTTAGTTTATTTACACATTCTTGAAGAAAATTCAAATATAAAAAGCAAAAAATACATCACATGTGCAGGTGAGGTAGAAACCCATTACGGGCTTATCAAAAAACCTCACCTAGAGAAATTTTAAAAATAAAATTAAAATAATAACAGTAATAATACTAACAATGCAGTGTAAAGCATCAACAAACATATCTTCTACCTAATTAAGATTATATTCAAACATTGAGAAAAAAATAAAATCACATAACGGCACACATAAACAGCACAACATAAATCAGTCAAGCTTCTACAATACCAAATCTCTTTGACATCAAAGCTTCCTTGAGTTTCATTTTATATCTAGATAGAGACAAAGAATCGGTTAATAAGTGCAAATTTGTATTCCATAGTTGGACTCCACGGTATCTTAATGAAAACTGTCCTCGAGATGTATGATACGTTGGTAGGTACAAGTTATTGATTTGTCTGGTTGAATAATAATTGACTTGAGAATTACAAATGAAAAATGTTTGAAAACTTTGTGGCAAGTCTGTACCCATGTACTTCAATTTAAAAATAAATGTACATATTTGAAGAATATTTA
Source organism: Cephalopholis sonnerati (assembly GCA_019142605.1). Classification (NCBI taxonomy): domain Eukaryota; kingdom Metazoa; phylum Chordata; class Actinopteri; order Perciformes; family Serranidae; genus Cephalopholis; species Cephalopholis sonnerati. Next base: position 1,293,507 of record JAGQAX010000008.1, read on the forward strand.
AATCAAAAATAGCCAGTACATTACATTTCAAAAAAGGTGGAGCGGTTGGGGCACATGACTTGGAAAAAGTAGCCATTCTGACAAAACCCTTTTGTAGCAGTAGAATTTTATGAAGATATGTGGGGAAAGTACTGGCCCATACAATATTACAATAGGTGAGATATGGATATACCAGACTATAGTATAATGTTTAAAAACAAGATGAATGTACTAAAGTGCAAATTTTTCTAATAATCCCCAGAGATGTTGTGACCTTGTTGCAAACAAAACTAATATGCTCTTTCCAAGTAAGTTTCTCATCAATTAATATCCCAAGGAATCCTGTTAATGTAACTTTAATCATTTCTTCACCATCAATATGCACTTTCACTGAATCCAAATTATAATTCATTTTCCCTGCAAATATCATAAAATGAGATTTTTTCACATTTAATGCCAATTTATTTGTTTGAAACCATTTTGAAAATGCGTGAAGGCCATTGTTTACTTCATTCATGAGTGCAGAAAAATTTCTATTGGAAATAAGTAAATTGGTATCATCTGCAAATAATATTGGACATAAAGTGTTTGATACTGCTGCAAGAACATTGATGTATATAAGAAACAATAATGGCCCTAAAATGGAACCTTGTGGTACCCCACATTGTATCATATGCCTCTCAGACTCTATACCATTTATACTAACATATTGCAGCCTATTATGTACATAATTACTAAGCCACTTAAGAGCATGGTCATGAAATCCATATCTATGCATTTTTGTAAGTAAAATGTCATGATTGACAGCATCAAATGCTTTTGACAGATCCAGAAAAATACCACATGCAAACTCTTTCTTCTCTAAAGCAGTATAAATCTTGTCAATTAGGTGTAAGAGGGCCATGTGGGCAGAATGATTTTTGCATAATCGATATTGGTGTTCATACAGTATTTTATATGTGTTTAAGTGTTTAAGAATGCGTTTATATACCAGCTTTTCTAAAATTTTGGAAAAGCATGGAAGAACTGAAATGGGACGGTAATTTGTAAAAAACCCAGGATCGCCTGACTTAAAAATTGGAAAAACCTTTGCAATCTTGAGATCAGAGCGAACAACACCAGTTTCCATGGATACCGCAAAAATATGTAATAATGGTTTCAGAATTAATTCTTTTATCTCTTTAACAAGGGATGCAGTAATTCCGTCATGACCTGCGGCAGAATTATTTAACTCTATTATAATATCATTTATCTCTTTGTTATTAGGAGGTTCAAAATGGCAAACTGATGGAAAACAACCTCTTATATAATCAGTTGGACTTTTGTTTGTATTACCAATCTTCTCAGAAATAGAGACTCCCACATTTGCAAAAAACTCATTGAATTTGCAAGCAATATCATAGGGATTTGTAATGGATGTTTTCCCATGAGAAAAACTGGGAGGGAAATTTGTGGATGTTTTTTTCTTTTGTAGTAATTGATTCATAATTTTCCATGTGGCCTTGATATTACTTGCAGAATTCTTAAATTGATCACTGAAAAAAATCTTTTTTTGCCATTCTAAGAAGATGATTATATTTATTTTTATATAGCTTATAATTTGCTAGATTAAGGGGTGTAGGACATAAAATATATTTTTTATAAAGTTTGTTTTTTATTTTGCCTTATTTTTTCAAACCAGTAGTAAACCAACCATTGTTATTATCTTTGTCCAATCTTTTAAAGCAAGTTACTGATGGAAAACTTTTAAAGAATGCAGAATTAAATGATTTCATGATTAAGTTGTAGGCTAAATTTGCATCATTCTCCATATATACATTTTCAAAAGATATCTTCTCCATCATATCCTTAAATTTACGTTTGTTACTTTAATTTACGTTTACGTTTCTGTAACAACTTGATTTTCAGTTTTAGTTCCACCAATCATAGTAAGTTGTATCTGTATATAATATTCCTGAATTTGTCATATTTTGAATGGAATTTGTCGATATATTATCAATCAAGGATGCAAATCTATTTTGTCACTCTTGTTGGTTTACTAATGGTTGGATAGAAATAATTTGCATATAAATTATTCAAAAAATCTTCTGTAGGAGCATGATTTTGATAAAGGTTGATATTAAAGTCCCCAAGAATATAACATGTTTTCCCCTCCTTATTTATTTGCTCCAAAGTATTGTTCAAACTATCATTAAAACTATTTATGTCTGTGTCTGGAGGTCTGTATATAGTAGTAGAGTTTAATAATGTTAAAATCACACAATTACCTGTGTGCTCAAGCTGAGGCGAGGGTCTGATGACAGAGCTTCACCAATAAATTCACAAAATCAGTCATTTTTCTGCCAGCATTTCTCTTTCCCCTTCACTAAAGCAACAGGATTGCTTTTTACCATCATAATTTTTTCATATTCTTCAAAAGTGGAAGACGCAATCAAAGAATTTTAGGTGTTAAATGCCTTGCGTCATTTGATATGATTTATGGGAACACACACAGAGCTTAAAGAAGACAGCCTGGGTTAGCAGAGAAAGCTGATACCCACCTTTACGGTACTGGTTATCTCTTGATACTTTGTCAAACCAGCACTCACAAAAGCCCATTTTACACTGCCTGTTCAAGGTGGAAATTTCACACCATTATGCCACCTCACCAGTCTGTATAAATGGTACAATCTTGGAGTGGGGGGACAGTATGGTCTCCCCTTTAAGCCAGCAGTAGGAACAGCCCTAAAACAAGTTCTGCATTAATGGAACAGCTGGCAGGACTGGTCATGGGCTGTAGTCTTTGCAGTGTGTTCATGTGCAACTTTTTGGCCAAGACACAGGCGACATGAGCCAATGCAGCAGGGGGCCTCAGTCAGCGCTGGTTCTTTGAGGTGAGTCTGGGCCTTTATGGCAACAGTTCTCCCTGCCCCCTCTGAGTGTAAGTCACTCAGGGGGTTGAGGACAGCTTTCATGGACAACGATAGCAACCATAGACAGCTTTAGGATACTTTAGAATCAAGCTAATACACATTATGCAATACTGTCAGACAGTGTGTGTGTGTGTTTTTTTTTTTTTTGTTTAAAAAAAAGGGTGAAATGTAAAATCAGCTGTGGTGGAAGATGTATTCAAATCTTTTGCATGAGTAAAAGCAGCAAAACTACAACGTAAAAACACTGTTAGAAGTAAAAGTCCTGCATTCAAAATCTTTATTTAAATGAAATTACAAAAGTATTAGCATCAAAATAAGTTTAAATTACCAAAAGTAAAAGTACTCATTACGCAGAACGCCCCCCTTCAGAATATTGTAAGTTATATTCTTATTCTATAAGGATTATTCTTATTGATGCATTAAGGTATTCATCACTTTAAAGTTGCAGCTGCTAAAGAGGAAGCTAATTTTAAGACTTTATGTACTGCTGTGTGGCTTAACTTTTAATAATATAAACTGTGCAAATTTAGATTATTGATCAAAATACAAATAAACCAATACAAATTACAAATAAACCAATAAGTAACTCTTAACTAAAGCTTTAGAATAAAAGTAGTGGAATAAAAAGTATAGGCTAATATTAGCCTCTGAGATGTAGTGGAGTACAAGTATGAAGTAGTATAAAATGGAAATACCACCAATTAAAGTAGTACCTCAAAACTGTATGTTCAGTACTTGAGAAAATATTCTACGTTACATTTCCCTACTGAAAATCGGGGTTTTACTGTACTTCACTGGTCTTTGCATTTTGTGAAGGAAGGACCATCTCATGGTGACACCCTTTGGGACTCCCTGTGACTGAAGTTGACCGGTAACTGGCTGGAAACTGACTAAAAGTTAGCTGGCAGCCAAAATTAGATGGTAAGTAGATTTCTGACCCACCTGCTCTACCAGGCAAATTAAAAAAAAAAACAGCAACAATGTTTAACCCTGCTGGGCTATCAGGCAGGCTTGACCAAACCCCTCCTTTCTCATGTCTATAATATGAACCTATCAGTTACCTCACAGCCATACTGGAGATGACCTCAGTGCCACAGGAAGTCGTAAGCATGGGCAGGAAGCTCTTGCCATCCCACTTGGTGAGGTAGCAAGGAGGAGGTTTTCTATCTCGTTTATGGGGAATCTGCACTGTGTAAAGCCTCAAGGCGTCTTTTTGGTCTTCTACTTTTCCAAACCTGAAATACATGAACATACAACCATGTACAACCACTGTCACATCATCCCAATGGATATGATGAATTTAACAGCAGAGATGTTCTTTCGTAGAAGTATTTTTTTGTTGTTTTTTTCTTACCTGCAAGAAATATATCGGTAAGTCTTCTCAGATATTTGAGGCATGGTTTCAAGCCATTTAAGACTCATAGCCATCTGGCTGCCACTCCATACGCTGCAGGAAAAGTCCCGGCCAACAGTCACCAGGTGCTGCAGGAGAACACAAAAATAAGTACTTCATTTGTTCACTTTGAGGAATTATTTTTTTATTCTGTTGTTATTTTATTGATTTACACACAAACAAAGGCACATGCATCAGTGGAGAGATGTCTGAATGATGGGGCTGCCCCACCACAGCGCCCTGAGCAGTTAGGGCTTGGGGTGCCTTGCTCAAGTGCACATCAGCAGTGCCCAGCCTACAATAAATATCCACACCAGAAGGTGTCAGTGTTTTACCTTGTTTCCTGGACTTATATCCAAGTCTTCAATCTCCCCCTCATGTGCTTTGAAGTCAAACCTCTTCTTCAGGGATGGAAACTGTAAAAGAATCAAGAACATACACCCAAAGTCAAGAAATCAATGCATATAGTGTGTCCAGTTTGCGTCTCTCATTTTTCCAGTCCCAGCAGATGAAACAGCACCAACTTTAACATGATGAAAGTGAGCTGCCAGACATCAAGCCTGATGATTGGCTGCCAGCCTGCTGCTGTGGAACACAGCAGTGGTCGGGTGCTGGCTCCTGTGAAACAACACAGCTTGACTTCATTAGTGGCTTTGAACTCCACTCTCTCCAAAATCACCAAGGAACTCCACCTCCTCTCATCCCTCTCCTTAGAGGCAGGACAGAAAGTTCAGATGCCCCTCTACTTCCTTTACATAACATGTCTTGTTTCCATGTGTATGCCTTCCATGTGTTTATCTGTTTTTACTAACATTCACCAGCTGAATTTGATTTGCTACAGAAAGGGAAACAATTTTCAACCAGCTCTGTCATCACAGTGTGGAGCTCCCTGAGCTGCCAGCACCGTTGCAGCATAGAGGGAAGTCAAATCCTGTTAATCGACAAACACACTGCACACACTGCAACAACAGAACTGGTTGAAAATCAGCAAAGGGGCAGAGGACAGAAGGATGTCGTATGGAATAAAGCCCTCTGATGCAAAATGTGATTTCTGATATTGGGTTTTATAAATACAATTGATATTGGGGGTGTCAGTAGCTTAGTGGATAGTGACGGCACCCCATATGCAGAGGTGTTGCCTCGCTGCAGCGACCGCGGGTTTGTTTCCAACCTGCATGCCATCCGCCCACTCTCTCCCTCTCTCTCACCCTCTCTCACCCAATTTCACCCTGTCCTATCTAATAAAGGCAAAATGCCAAAGAAATAATCTTTTTTAAAAAAAATTAATTGATATTGATTAAAGCCTGAATTCTCTCTTAATCTGCAACATGTTAGTCTGGAGGTTTCAACTTGTGTCCTTCACAGAGATGAGGATTAAAACTTAACTTTCATCGCTGTCAGAGAAAACTGATCTGAATTCAGACTGTTTACTTACAGTACAGCTACACTCACAGATAACTGAGCCTCCTACCTACCTGTCAAACAGCACCAACCAACAGAGCTTCAATAGACAGTCCAGACTGAGTGGAATTCTACGGGGACTGTGGCTGCTTGTTCCGCTGCCATCCAGCAGCTTAACAAGTGGAGATGCTAACAGCCAACACTGCAACTAACAAATTCCACAAATCCATTCAGCAGCTCCACCATCCATAGTCAGACACACACAGCTGATTATTTACTGCTGAATTGCAGCTCACAACTCACATCAATGGCTGACGCTGCTCCAGTGTGAGTGTTTTTGCTGGCTAGTGAAAAATCCTGGTGCAGACTATTTACTGGACTTTGCCAGTCTGTTGGTGCAGCATTTTAAGATAACTGCAAGTACAGCTGCACTGGGCTTTCAATGTCTAATAGTCCACCACTAACATATATATCACGTCTCATCTCGTCAATGAAAATGAAACATAGATTTTGTATCAGTTTTTATTACAAAGATCTATTTTAGCTAGTCATCGTTTAGTTTTCTCCACGGAAAAAAGGCTGTTGATGAAATATTTTTGTCATAGTTTTTATCAACACAGTTACCACTGCTCCCTGCTGTGAATCAGCAGACTTTCCAGCTATGTAGTCTTCAAGCAGCAGGGAGGGGGGCAAAGGGTATGCAGTGTGGGCTTGCAAGCAAGGAGCTTTCAGTCAATAACTCAATTTCAATTTTTTTCTGTCATATTTTATCCTAAAAGATATTTGTGTGTAATTTTGTCATCATCTGCATGTATTCTTGAGCTATGGCCAAAAATGTGTTCTGTGAGTTCACAATGACCTTGACCTTTGACGACCAAAATGTCATCAATTCGTTCATGTGTGTGCTAAATTTGGGGAAATTCCCTTAAGGCTTTCTTGAGATATCATGTTTACAAGAATGAGACGGACGCAAGATCAAAGTGACATTGACCTTTGTCCACCAAAATCCAATCGGTTCATCCTTGAGTCCATGAGGACGTTTGTGCCAAATTAGAAGAAATTCCATCAAGTGTTCTTGAAATAACGTGCTCACAAGAATGAGATGGATGCATGATCAAGATTATTATTTCCTTTTCTTTAAACACTGCATGATTGTTGGAGCCAGACACTGGGCTTTTCATAAACAGTCATCCATCTTTTCAAGTCTTCTGACCACTTAAAGTGCTTTTACACTACTGAGTCACATTCACCCATTCACACATTTACACAGTGGGGGCCAAGGCTACCAGACAGAGTGCCACCTGCTACTCATTAACCACTCACACACCGATGGAACAGCCATCAGGAGCAATTTGGGGTTTAACATCTTGCCCAAGGATGCTCCAACATGCGTACTGGAGGAGCGAGGGATCGACTGTTGATCTTCCGATTGGTGGACGACCCACTCTACCTCTGAGCCACAGCCGCTTCTAGGATCAAAAATATATAACCCAAAGGAAAGGCCAAAAGTAAAAAATTAATCGTCGAATGGTGTGCAAAGAATATCTCTAGACAGCCAATCCGTAGCTCATCTCCTTCAGCTCTGACCTAGAGGTCGATGAGCTACAGCAACAAAGATTAAAACAGGTTTTCACCAGAAGCGGAGAACAGAAGGGTTGTAAAATGCAATTTTTTGGAACATGTGAAAAGCTACAGGGACCACCTTATATCAGTGTTTATCTTGGTTAATTACTTGAACAATGAATTACTTCACAAAAGTGTAATTTCTTTTCTGTATACTGACTACTGGATTCATCCCTTTGTTGTTTCAGCACAAGTAAGGGCTTTGGTGTGATTAAGGTATGTGCAAGGAATAATGAACTACAACAGAACTTCAGGATGGAAAACTATAGGCTTTTCCAGTAGCTGGCTATCAGACACCCACATCCAATTTACATTTATACTTAAGATCAAAAGTATTGTTCTCAGCTCTCAAATGAATAAAACTAAAGTAGTACATGACCGCAGGCCTAAATACACCACTCAAACAAGGCTGGCATTTTAAGATACTCTTAAAGTATACATTATTAAACTACGTATAGACTCATACAAAAGTAATTAATCTCAATCATCAGTGCTGACCCCCTCTCAGTGTGAGAGACTCTGACCTCTGCCTGGCTTTTCTTCTGTGTTCGTGATGTTCCTGGGAGCAGGTGAGGTCAGGAAGGTAGCACAAGCATGCCAAACCGTAAGCAGCACACTTCCAAGAGGAAGCTAAGAAAATCCCTGACAAAAAACTCAAAAAAAATAAAAATAAAAATAAAAAAACAAACAAGAGTGAATCTGGGGTTGGCTTTCACTTTCACTTTCACCTCCACTGGCTATACTTGCATACAAGCAGGAACTGACAATTCCAACATAGTATACTTTTTAAGTGAGAAGAACAACTAGACGGTGTTTACCTCCCAGACTCGTATGTGTCCGTCTGTGCCTCCTGTCAACAGAAGACTCAGGTCAGGACTGAACCTGACCACCTTCTGGAGTGGGTCCTGGGGGTTCAGGTCTGACTGTACTTCAGCCAAAGCAGTCACAGAGATATGAGCTGTCACATCCTTCATATCTGACAAATCTCCAGATGCTGCAGCTTCGTCCCGTCCACTTTTGTCTCCTTTCCCAGCTCGTCGCCTTGCCTTACCCTGCTGCACACTGTTCCCTCCTACACATGAGACACACCTTTACTGGATAACAAAGACACCTGAATGGGAAACGCATGGATTTTTGTGAACACACAGATTAAAATATATACTGTGGAACTTCAATGAAACGCTCAGTCCCTTTTACTAGCTCATTGTGGCTACACATTTTGACAGATAAACGCCAGTCTCAATTAGAGACCTGGTCTGGTTGCCAAACAGAGTAAAAAACTGATAAGTGCAGTAGACTTCTTCCAGTAGTCTGAGGAAGAGTTGTGTGGCACAAAACGTCACTCTACATAAAAATCCTTCTAAATGAGAGCTACTTCAAATATTGGATTCTATGCAAAAAACATTAAATGGTTCACCAATTACCTCTCTGGCAGACAACAGTGTGTAAAAGTGGGAAATTTTTTTACAAAGTTTTTGCAAATAAAAAAAGGCGTCCCACAAGGTTTAGTCAT